>LPNX010010299.1:53205-70792 GCA_001517045.1 Pseudotsuga menziesii | reverse complement strand
CAACCTTTCCTAGTCCAACAACTTGACCATTAATTAGGAGGTCAACATAGTCTCCTCTTGTCAAAATTATATTTTCCATTGTAACTCCTCCCAATTTCTGTGACACATTTGAATTGTAGTTTGTAATTAAGGTTAAGCCATATGAAGTGTATGTTCAAAAAAGTAATATAGTTGCAATAATTCAAAACAATAGGGTAGCCCTTTTGTATGCCATGAAACATTGTTCCCCTACATCTTGTGCATAATTGCAAAAAGGAATTTACATATAAATTACACAAAATATATATGAAGAGATAACAATAAGAGATCCAAGAATTATTAGAGAATGATAGATATCAACTCCAATAAAACCACCAAATTCATATTTGACTTTGGACATATGACTTATATTATTGATGTATGTGTATGAATGTGCTGGAAATCTAGCTAGAGTTAGCTTTCGTTCTTAAAATGTTGCACGTTGAATTAAAGTTAATGTGTATTAGTTTTAATAATGTAGTTTTTCATCTAACAAAATCACATTGTCATCAATCACATTACACCCTGATGGAAATCTAGCTGTGTTAGTTTTCATAATGTAGTTTTTCATCTAACAAAATCACATTGTCATCAATCACATTACACCATGATGGAAATCTAGCTGTGTTAGTTTTCATAATGTATTTTTTCATTTAACAAAATCACACTGTCATCAATCACATTATACCATGATGAAAATCTAGCTGTAGTTAGCTTTCATTCATAAAACATTGCATGGTGACTAAAAGCTAATTTGTGTTAGTTTTAATATGGTAGTTTTCTATCTAACACAACCACATTGTTATCAAATACATTACACCATAATGAAAATATAATGGAGTTAGCTTCCTTCTAACAACATGGCATGGTAAGTGAAACCTAACATGCGATTGCTTTCATAAGGAAGTTTTCCATCTAACACAACTACATTGTCATCAATCACATTGCACTACGATGAAAATCTAGTTGAAGTTAGTTTTTGTTCTTAAAACATTGCACGATTAGTGAAAGCTAAAGTGTGTTACTTTTCATAAGGTAGTTTTTCATCTGACACAACCACATTGTCATCAATTAGTTTTTCATCTGACACAACCATATTATCATCAATTACATAGCACCATGATGAAAATCTAGTTACAGTTAACTTTCATTCTTAAAACATTACACTGTGAGTAAAATGTAATGTGTGTTATTTTTTCATAATGCAGTTTTAAATCTAAGACAACCACATTGTCATCAATCACATTGCACCATGATGAAAATGTAGCTGGAGTTGGCTTTGATTCTTAAATCATTGCACGATGAGTGAAAGCTGATGTGTGTTAGTTTTCATAAGGTAGCTTTCTATCTAAAACAACCACATTGTCATCAAATATATCACACCATGATGAAAATATAGCTGGAGTTATCTTTTTATTTTAACAACATGTCATGATGAGAGAAAGCTAATGTGTGTTAGCTTTCATAAGGTAGTTTTTCATTTACCACAACCACATTGTCATCAATCACATTGTACCACAATGGATATCTAGTTGGAATTAGCTTTCATCCTTAACTCATTGCACAGTGAGTGAAATCTAATGTGTGTTAGCTTTCATAATGTTGTTTTCCATCTAGCACAACCACATTGTTATCAATCACAATTCACCATGATGGAAATCTAGTTGGAGTTAGATTTTGTTCTTAAGACATTGCACAATGAGTACAAATTAATGTGTGTTAGCTGTCATAAATTAGTTTTCCATCTAACACGGTCACATTGTCCTCAAATACATTACACCATGATGGAAATCTAGCTGGAGTTAGATTTCCTTCTAACAACATGGCATGATGAGTGAAAGAAAATGTGTGTTAGTTCATTGCACCCTGATGAAAAGCTAGCTGGAGTTAGCTTTTGTTCTTAAAACATTGCACGGTTGAGTGAAAGTTAATGTGTGTTAGTTTTTGAAATGTAGCTTTCTATCTAAAACAATCACATTGTCATCAAATACATAACATGATGATGGAAATATAGTTATAATTAGTTTTCCTTTTAACAATGTGTTAGCTTTCATTCTTAAAGCATTGTATGGTGAATGAAAGCTTAATGTGTGTTAGCTCATTGCACCAAGATGGAAATCTAGTTAGTGTTAGCTTTTTTTTTTTTAACATTACATGGTGAGTGAAAGTTAATGTGTGTAGAATTCACAAGGTATTTTTCTATCTAAAAGAGTCATATTGTCATCAAATACATAACACCATGACGCAAATCTATCTGAATTTAGCTTTAGTCCTTAAATCATTGCACAATGATTGAAATCTAATGTGTTAGCTTTCATAATGTAGTTTCCATCTAACACAACCAGGTTGTCATCAATCACAATGCACCAAGATAGAAATCAAGTTGTTGTTAGCTTTCATAAGTTAGTTTTCCATCTAACACAACCACATTGTCATCAAATACATTACACCATGATGAAAATCTAGTTGAAGTTAGCTTTGATCCTAACAACATAGCCGGATTAGTTTTCTATCTAACATAATCACATTGTCACATTGCACCGTGATGGAAATCTAGCTGGAGTTAGCTTTCGACCTTAAATCGTTGCACGGTGAGTGGAATATAATGTGTGTTCGCTTTTATAATGTAGTTTTCCATTTAACACAGCCAAATTGTCATCAATCAAAATGCACTATGTTGAAAATCTTGCTAGAGTTAGCTTTTGTTCTTAAAACGTTGCACGGTGAGTAATAGCTAATGTGCGTTAACTTTCGTAAGGTAGTTTTTCATCTAACACAGCCACATTGTCATCAAATACATTACATCATGATGTAAATCTACCTAGAATTAGCTTTCCTTCTAACAACATGGAACGATGAGTGGAAGCTAATGTGGGTTAGCTTCCATAAGGTAGTTTTTCATCTAACACAACCACATCATCATCGATCTCATTGCTTCATGATGGAATTATAGTTGGAGTTACCTTTCATCCTTAAATCATTGCACGATGAGTGAAACGCAATCTGTGTTAGCTTTCATAATGTAGTTTTTCATCTAGCGCAATCACATTGTCATCAATCATAATGCACCATGATTAAAATGCAGCTAGAGTTAGCTTTCATTTTTAAAACATTGCACGGTGAGTAAAGCAAATGTATGTTAAATTGCATTAAGTAGTTTTTCATCTAACACAACCACATTGTCATCAAATACATTACACCATGATAGAAATCTAGCTCGAGTTAACTTTTCTTTTAATAACATGGCACGATGAGTGAAAGCTAATATGTGTTATCTTTCACAAGGTAGTTTTCCATGTAACACAACCACATTGTCATCAAACACATTGCACTGTGTTGGAAATCTGGCTGGAGTTAACTTTCGTCCTTAAATCATTGCACAGTGAGAGAAATCTAATGTGTGTTAGCACTCATAATGTAGTTTTCCATTTAGCACAATCACGTCGTCATGTAGTTTTCCTTTTTAAAACATTGCACGGTGAGTAAACTAATGTATGTTAGCTTTCATAAAGTAGTTTTCCATCTAGCACAACCACATTGTTATCACATACAATACATCATGATGAAAATCTAGCAAGAGCTAGTTTTACTTCTGACAACATGGCACTATAAGGGAAAGCTTATGTGTGTTAGCTCATTACACCATGATGGAAATCAAGCTGGAATTAGATTTTTTTTTAACATGGCACGATGAGTTATAGCTAATGTGTATTAGCTTTCATAAGGTAGTTTTCCATGTAATACAACCCTATTGTCATCAATCACATTGCGTTGTGTTGGAAATCTAGTTGAAGTTAGCTTTCATCCTTAAATTGTTGCACGGTGAGTGAAATCTAATGTGTGTAAGTTTTCATAGTGTAGTTTTATATCTAACAAAGTCACATTGTCATAAATCACAATGCACCATGATAAAAATCTAGCAGGGGTTAGCTTTCGTTCTTAAAACATTGCACAGTAAGTAAAGGCTAATGTTTGTTACCTTCTATAAGGTAGTTTTTAATCTAACACTGCCACATTGTCTCATTACACCGTGATGGAAATATTGCTGGAGTTATCTTTCAACCTTAAATCGTTGCATAATGAGTGAAATCTAATATATGTTATATTTCATAATGTATTTTTTCATTTAGCACAACCACGTTGTCATCAATCAAAATGCACCATTTTGGAAATCTAGTTAGAGTTAGTTTTCATTCTTAAAATGTTGCACGGTGAGTAATAGCTAATGTGTGTTAGCTTTTGTAAAGTAGTTTTCTATCTAACACAACCGCATTGTCATCAAATACATTACACCATGATGCAAATCTAGCTGGAGTTAGCTTTCCTTCTAACATGGCATGGTGAGTGAAAGATAATGTGTGTTAGCTTTCATAAGGTAGTTTTCCATCTAACACAACACATCGTCATTGATCACATTGCACTGTGATAGAAATCTAGCTGGAGTTAGCTTTCGTCCTTAAATCATTGCACAGTGAGTGAAATCTAATGTGTTAGCTTTCATAATGTAGTTTTCCATCCAGCACAACCACATTATCATCAATCACAATGCACTATGATGGAAATCTACCTGGAGTTAGCTTTCATTCTTCAAACATTGCATGGTCAATAAAATTAACGTATGTTAGCTTTCATAAGGTAGTTTTTCATCTAACACAGCCACATTGTTATCAAATACATTACACCATGATGGAAATCTAGTTGGAGTTAGCTTTCCTTCTAACAACATGGCACTATAAGGAAAAGCTTATGGGTGTTAGCTCATTACACCATGATGGAAATCTAGCTGGAGTTAGCTTTCCTTTAAACAACATGGCACAATGAGTGAAAGCTAATGTGTGTTAGCTTTCATAAGGTAGTTTTCCATGTAACACAACCACATTGTCATCAATCACATTGCACCGTGTTGGAATTCTAGCTGGAGTTAGCTTTCATCCTTAAATTGTTGCACAGTGAGTGAAATATAATGTGTGTAAGTTTTCATAGTGTATTTTGTCATCTAGCACAACCACATTATCATCAATCACAATGCACCATGATGGAAATCTAGCTGGAGTTAGCTTTCGTTCTTAAAACATTGCACGGTGAGTAAAGCTAATGTCTATTAGCCTTCATAATGTAGTTTTTCATCTAACACAACCACATTGTCATTAAATACATTACACCATGATGAAAATCTAGTTGGAGTTAGCTTTCCTTCTAACAACATGGCACTATAAATGAAAGCTTATGTGTGTTAGCTCATTACACCATGATGAAAATCTAGTTGGAGTTAGCTTTATTTTAACAACATGGAACGATAAGTGAAAGCTAATGTGTATTAGCTTTCATAAGGTAGTTTTCCATCTAACACAACCACATTGTCACATTGCACCATGATAGAAATCTAGCTGGAGTTAACTTTCAACATTAAATATTTACACGGTGAGTGAAATCTAATGTGTGTTAACTTTCATAATGTATTTTTCTATATAACACAACCACATTGTCATTAATAAAAATGCACCATTTTGGAAATTTAGCTAGAGTTAGCTTTCATTCTTAAAACGTTACATGGTGAGTAATAACTAATGTGTGTTAGCTTTTGTAAGGTAGTTTTCTATCTAACACAGCCACAATGTCATCAAATACATTACACTATGATCCAAATCTAGTTGGAGTTAGCTTTCCTTCTAACAACATGGCACAATGAGTGAAATATAACGTGTGTTAGCTTTCATAACGTAGTTTTCCATTTAACACAACACATCGTCATTGATCACATTGCATCGTGATGGAAATCAAGCTGGAGTTAGATTTCGTCCTTAAATCATTGCACAATGAATGAAATATAATGTGTGTTAGATTTTATAATGTAGTTTTTCATCTAGCACAACCACATTGTTATCAATAACAATGCACAATGATGGAAATCTAGCTAGAGTTAGTTTTTGTTCTTAAAACATTGCAGGGTCAGTAAAGCTAATGTATGTTAGCTTTTATAAGGTAGTTTTCCATCTAACACAGCCACATTGTTACCAAATACATTACACCATGATAAAAATCTAGCTGGAGTTAGATTGCATTCATTTCTAGGAGAGTACATTATGTCATCTACTATTACAGCCCAGTTGGATATGATTGCCTTCCTCATTGTGGTGGTAAGAGGAAATTCAATGATGTAAGGGATTACTCTTTGTGCATTATATTGACTTATAAATCTAAGCCTTTTGAAACAACAACAAAAAAGTATTTACTAGTTTCATCCAACCTCCCCTCGAAGCATATAGGACATTTCCAAATTGATATATTCATCTCTATGAAAATAACTAGAAAACCTGCTGGTTATCTTTATAATTTTATTTCTTGAAGTCACATATACTGAACAAAAGGAGACCGAAGCTCCAAAACTTCTCATAAACTTCCATATTGTGCACCTTTATTAAGTTAAATTCCATAGATATATGGAGCAAATGCTTTGTTGGATTCCACTTGTGTAATGATTCAAGGATTCAACTTGACTGAAGGATCCAAATGCTACTACAACAATTGCTTCACAATCTACCATGAAAACCTATCCAAACTTGCCATGAGTGCCCCACGTAGGTTGAACAATACTTCAAAGAAGGCATGAATGGTCACACAGGTAAATCACCCCCTATAGGGCTTTCGTTTCATACACATGAATCCCTAACACACATCAAATCTGGATTTTTTAAGGATTTTATGACTATTGTTTATACTTTTGTCACCTTTTCTAATGAAAAAGGCTATATCAAATTTTTATATTGTTATTCTAGGGCACACAATGCACTCAAAACTCCTCCAAATAGTTTGTAAATGAGAATTGAGTTCTCTTACCATCCCTGCTCATGACCAAAATTGGAGCTTTAACCATCAAAATTGGACTAGAACTTACCAAATCTAGTTTAATGTTGTTATTCATCACCTTTTAAGACTGAAACATGCCCAAAAATGTATTTCAACCCTTAGATTCAGCCCATATTCAAAGGTTATGTCTTGTTACTGCTAATTTATAGTCGAAAATGATACCCACAAGACAATTGTGAAATCTTTCCTAAAGGCTTCCTGGCCAACTCAACAGTAACCCCCAAGTAAGTATCTTCAACTTTGTCCAATACATATGCCACCTTCTCAGCACTGCAGGTTATGGTTTCTTGCGGAGCTAAACTCAAACTCAGACTATATATATGTGTAACTTTTCATTTCAATGGGTTATCCTGAGCGCTCATTACCCGCGTAAAAACTTATATAAAACCCAAAGAATCCATGCTTTTTTTGTGGGGGAGGATGTACATATTTCGAAACCTTCTCGTTTTATGGTTACATGCCAGGAGGGAGAGGTTGCAGAACAAAAAGAAAGTTTCCCTCTGATGGGTAGGAATGCCCTTGGACCCTTTCCCCCACTTCCATAGCTGACTAGTAAGGATATGGATCCATAGCTACTCACTTGGCTACTTGGATTGGCTTATATCCTTGGTTACTTAGCTTGGTTACCACCCTATACTCCCTAAATAAAAACAACCCGTTTAACCCATTTTTAGCTTATTCCAAAATATCAAATTTTCAACATCTTGGCGCTTCAAGATATCAAAGTTTTGTGTTTTCTTCTTTGAGAAAGCACCATTTTAATTCATTGCCTCCTATTCACCCTCCTTAAGTGTCTTTCTCTCTTTCATGAAAATGAACAGATAAAGCATAATGAATCTGCTAACTGCCAACTTTTTTTTACCATCCACCAGTTGATGAAACCCTAATCTTTGGCACTTATAAATCATCTTCTTGCACTTCTTGTCAGCAACTAACAGAAAATAATTTTTTCTATGAACCAGGGACATCGTCATAAATAACAACCTCTTACCTCTCATCTGAACTTTCCCACTTGTCAACTCTGCATTTTCTCCACCACTCGAATACAAAATTAGAGTTGGATTTTTCCTCAACAAAATCAATATACCAATTTTTTTGATTAGAAAAATGTTGTGAGAAACTTGAATTAAGGATAACACTCCTACTCTCCAGCACTTGGCCTAGGCTGAATTGACAGCTGATCAGCCAGCTATTGGAACAACCTTTTATTTATTACACAACTGTTGATGAAGTCCAGTTGTTTGACAAACTCACATCTTATCCTTTTATTTAAAAGTACATGTTTATTTTGTGATAAAAGTTTGGTGACAGTTGGCATGCTTCTTTAGTGATTGCGAGTGTACCAATGGGATGTTGGTTGGCGTCTCTTGATACAATTTCTCATGTCAATAGCTCTCCTGGATTTACCCAACCAAGTGTTCCTACTTGTCATTTTTCAAGATTTCCAACCAAGAAATTTAAAGTATTCTTGTATGATATATGTTTTCTCCTCAAGATATTTTACTCTTTAGGTCCATCTTTTGGAGGCATTTGTATTAGATCACTATGGATCAGAATTCCAGTAGATAGTAGAATTTTATGCCCACACTCCTCAGAGATCAGAATTCTAATTGTTGCCTCTTATCTGGCAACCTATGTTTTCCCATAACACATTGTTTAGGGAGTCATCCAATGCCTTAAAGGAATATCAATTTTTAAAATTTAATTAGCAATCTCTTTTGGGAGATTTTTTCTCATAGTCCTCCTATTTGTAGCATTTAATATCCAATATCAATTGTTTTTCAGGTACCTTATTAGTGAGGGGGACTTGTTAAACAATTTTTAATCCTTGGTGATGGGCTAGTGTTTGAACCTGCGATAATATCATGAATTCAACGTACATGAGCTCAAGTGTCCTTACCTGTACATTACCCATCTATTGAACTACCTTTCCAATGTCGCAGCAACTGCTAGCTTCCTGAGACTCATGAAGAGTTGAAATTTGGTCCAAAGGGCACAAAGCTGGATTCCCACAAAGATACTGGGACTGTTAAACTAACTTCTGACACTAATACTTTGTCAGGAATATATTCAACTTATAAACCTCCACAATCCGGTGTTCCTGTGGCTTTCAACAGTCCTCACAAACTAAATTCCAACTCAGCAATACCAGCAGGATCATATGGCCAATCAATTAATTTACATCAGCAGCCAAACATGTCAGTTTTAGTGGTAGTTGTATCATCATCAAATGCTACTTCTGTGAGGTCTAATCTTGTGCATACATCTTCAGGTCAAAATTTGCTGACTATGGCACAGTCTTGTGGAACATTGGATCTATCAAACCTTTCACTTGAGCTGAAGAAACTAGCCTCATTTCATTGGAAGCTCTGCAAATGAAATAGTAATGGTAGCAGGTCATTATTTTTAAGACTGATTTTGATTGTATGGTCACTATCTTGCTTGTTGGAGGTGTGCCTATCAGTGCCTTAAAAGTGGTATTCTCCTTATCTTTCATTTTCTATTCTGACACGTGCCCAAAACATGTCATGTGTTTTAGGACACATTAAAACTCATGTCCGACATTTTTCAGGTCATGTCACATGCCCGACCCATTGGACATGGACACGGAGGCCTATATGGCTGTGTCATGTTTCATAGCTTTTTATGCATTTCGAATAAAATTGTATCTTGCTAGAGCCGACCAATCATCTTAGATTTCTACCTCTAGAATTAAATGAAACACAATTGAACCCCTTGAAAGGAACCTAACTGACTCATATAAATTACTTAACAATAATGTCCTAAATTCAAATAATCTTTTTCAGTACCTTGTAGCCTGAGTTGGAAAGAAAGAGACATGAAAAATAAAAGACGTGACCTGCAACTAGGATTTATGTATGTTTTGGTTTCCAGAATATCCATAATAGGGTGTTGTATTCATTTGGACATTTGTTTTGGCTCCTGTAGAATCTTTGTTTTGGCTTTCAACAGTCCTCACAAAATAAATTCCAACTCAGCAATACCAGCAGGATCATATGGCCACTCAATTAATTTACATCAGCAGCCAAACACGTCAGTTTTAGTGGCAGTTGTATCATCATCAAATGCTACTTCTGTGAGGTCTGATCTTGTGCATACATATTCAGGTCAAAATTTGCCAACTATGGCACAGTCTGGTGGAACATTGGATCTATCAAACCTTTCACTCGGGCTGAAGAAACTAGCCTCATTTCATTGGAGGCTCTGCAAATGAAATATTAATGGTAGCAGGTCATTATTTTTAAGACCAATTTTGATTGTATGGTCATTATCTTGCTTGTTGGAGGTGTGCCTGCCAGTGCCTTAGAAGTGGTATTCTCCTTATCTTTCATTTTCTATCCTGACACGTGCCCAAAACATGTCATGCATTTTAGGACACATTAAAAATCATGTCCGACATTTTTCAGGTCATGTCACATGCCCAACCCGTTGGACATGGACACGGAGGCCTATATGCCTGTGTCATGTTTCATAGCTTTTTATGCATTTCGAATAAAATTGTATCTTGCTGGAGCCGACCAATCATCTTATCTTTCTACCTCTAGAATTAAATGAAACACAATTGAATCATATAAATTACTTAACAATAATGTCCTAAATTCAAATAATCTTTTTCAATACCTTGTAGCCTGAGTTGGAAAGAAAGAGACATGAAAAATAAAAGATGTGACCTGCAACTAGGATTTATGTATGTTGTGGTTTCCAGAATATCCATAATAGGGTGTTGTATTCATTTGGACATTTGTTTTGGCTGCTGTAGAATCTTTGTTTTTGCTTTCAACAATCCTCACAAACTAAATTCCAACTCAGCAATACTAGCAGGATCATATGGCCACTCAATTAATTTACTTCAGCAGCCAAACACGTCAGTTTTAGTGGCAGTTGTATCATCATCAAATGCTACTTCTGTGAGGTCTGATCTTGTGCATACATCTTCAGGTCAAAATTTCCCAACTATGGCACAGTCTGGTGGAACATTGGATCTATCAAACCTTTCACTCAGGCTCAAGAAACTAGCCTCATTTCATTGGAGGCTGTGCAAATGAAATCTTCTTGTTCAACATCATCTGCTACTGAGAGAATTTATGGTTCAACTCCTTTAGCTATTTTAGTGGCTGCCAGCAGAGACATATTTGGTTCACCATTCACTAATGTGACTGAACTGTCAGCTACAAAGAAGTCTGATGCTGCAGTTAAGAATTTGCCAATGAACATGCCCAGCCCAGAAACAGTTGTTCCTAATGAAAATATTATTTTAACTTCTGTTTCTTCCCTTGGCCTAGAACAAAATAAATCCCCCTCACACACATAAAAGTAGATCCCCTCACAAAAGCATAAGCAATCCTAACCTTCGATCTTTTAAGCTGAGAGGTCTAAAAATACTGCACTACCAGCTTCGCACCATCAGTATTTGGATTGGATCCCTCTTAGCTGAATAGGTCACTACTTAAGATGGATTTATGCTAATTTTATGCCATGAAAAGTAGAGCTATGAGTGCCCTAGCTGATATACAAGGATGGCCAATAATCAAATATGGTATTTTTCATGGTAATGGTAGTGATTTGTCACATCTTAGGAATCATGGTATGGCAGTGATTTGTTGATAAGGGAATTAAAGAGTAAATCCAATGATTTTTAAATTTATTGCAGGATAGTTTCTCAAAGATTTAAATTGTAATGGTGCTCCTGGGCGCATGGCAATAGGTATCATGATAATGACAGTTTCATTTTTTTAATCTCTCCTCGTAGGATAACTCTACTTTATGTTAGGGGCAAGGGTCCACAATCTGGCTGCAGTGATTATTGACTACTGCTTTTTAGGCTTTATGGAAAACTGAGAGTGGCACATTCAAATACTGTAGTTAACATCAACTGTATATTGTGTGATTTACAATATGTGGGTTACAATCTGTGTGTTTGGGGTAATAAGATTGATGCATGTTAGCTACGTGACATGTAAGAGAAGCTATTGTCATAGCTATGGGATCCATGTCAAATTTAGTAATGACTGTAATGATCCTGTTGGTATTGCTGAGTTGGAATTTAGTTTGTGAGGACTATTGAAAGCCAAAACAAAGATTCTACAGGAGCCAAAACAAATGTCCAAATGAATACAACACCCTATTATGGATATTCTGGAAACCACAACATACATAAATCCTAGTTGCAGGTCACGTCTTTTATTTTTCATGCCTCTTTATTTCCAACTCAGGCTACAAGTTACTGAAAAAGATTATTTGAATTTAGGACATTATTGTTAAGTAATTTATATGAGTCAGTTAGGTTCCTTTCAAGGAGTTCAATTGTGTTTCATTTAATTCTAGAGGTAGAAAGCTAAGATGAATGGTCAGCTCCAGCAAGATACAATTTTATTCGAAATGCATAAGAAGCTATGAAACATGACACAGCCATATAGGCCTCCGTGTCCGTGTCCAATGGGTCGGGCATGTGACATGACCTGACAAATTTCGGACATGAGTTTTAATGTGTCCTAAAATGCATGACATGTTTTAGGCACGTGTCAGGATAGAAAATGAAAGATAAGGAGAATACCACTTCTAAGGCACTGGCAGGCACACCTCCAACAAGCAAGATAATGACCATACAATCAAAATCGGTCTTAAAAATAACGACCTGCTACCATTACTATTTCATTTGCAAAGCCTTCAATGAAATGAGGCTAGTTTCTTCAGCCCGAGTGAAAGGTTTGATAGATCCAATGTTCCACCAGACTGTGCCATAGTTGGAAAATTTTGACCTGAAGATGTATGCAAAAGATCAAACCTCACAGAAGTAGCATTTGATGATGATACAACTACCACTAAAACTGACGTGTTTGGCTGCTGATGTAAATTAATTGAGTGGCCATATGATCCTGCTGGTATTGCTGAGTTGGAATTTAGTTTGTGAGGACTGTTGAAATCCAAAACAAAGATTCTACAGGAGCCAAAACAAATGTCCAAATGAATACAACACACTATTATGGATATTCTGGAAACCACAACATACATAAATCCTAGTTGTAAGTCACGTCTTTTATTTTTAATGTCTCTTTCTTTCCAACTCAGGCTACAAGGTACTGAAAAAGATTATTTGAATTTAGGACATTATTGTTAAGTAATTTATATGAGTCAGTTAGGTTCCTTTCAAGGGGTTCAATTGTGTTTCATTTAATTCTAGAGGTAGAAAGCTAAGATGATTGGTCGGCTCCAGCAAGATATAATTTTATTTGAAATGCATAAAAAGCTATGAAACATGACACAGCCATATAGGCCTCCGTGTCCGTGTCCAACGGGTCGGGCATGTGACATGACCTGACAAATGTCGGACATTAGTTTTAATGTGTCCTAAAACACATGACATGTTTTGGGCACGTGTCAGGATAGAAAATGAAAGATAAAGAGAATACCACTTCTAAGGCACTTATAGGCACACCTCCAACAAGCAAGATAGTGACCATACAATCAAAATCGGTCTTAAAATTAATGACCTGCTACCATTACTATTTCATTTGCATAGCCTCCAATGAAATGAGGCTAGTTTCTTCATCCCGAGTGAAAGGTTTGATAGATCCAATGTTCCACAAGACTGTGCCATAGTTGGCAAATTTTGACCTGAAGATGTATGCACAAGATCAAACCTCACAGAAGTAGCATTTGATGATGATACAACCGCCACTAAAACTGATGTGTTTGGCTGCTGATGTAAATTAATTGAGTGGCCATATGATCCTGCTGGTATTGCTGAGTTGGAATTTAGTTTGTGAGGACTGTTGAAAGCCACAGGCACACCGGATTGTGGAGGTTTATAAGTTGAATATATTCCTGACAAAGTATTAGTGTCAGAAGTTAGTTTCATAGTCCTAGTATCTGTGTGGGAATCCATCTTTGTGCCCTTTGGACCAAATTTCAACTCTTCATGAGTCTCAGGAAGCTAGCAGTTGCTACAACACTGGAAAGGTAGTCCAATAGATGGGTAATGTACAGGTAAGGACACTTGAGCTCATGTACGTTGAATTCATGATATTATTGCAGGTTCAAACACTGGCCCATCACCAGGGATTAAAAATTGTTTAACAAGTCCCCCTCGCTAATAAGGTACCTGAAAAACAATTGATATTGGATATTAAATGCTACAAATATGAGGACTATGAGAAAAAATCTCCCAAAAGAGATTTCTAATTAAATTTTAAAATTTGCTATTCCTTTAAGGCATTGGATGACTCCCTGAACAATGTGTTATGGAAAAATAGAGGTTTCCAGAAGAGGCAACAATTAGAATTCTGGCTCATTGTGCCCTGTTGTTAAAATGAAAGCTAACTCCAGCTAGATTTCTATCATGGTGTAATGACCTAACACACATAAGCTTTCCCTTATAGTTCCATGTTGTTAGAAGGAAATCTAACTCTAGCTAGATTTACATCATGGTGTATAGTATTTGATGACAATGTGGTTGTGTTAGATGGAAACTACCTTATAAAAGCTAACAAACATTAGGTTTACTCAACGTGCAATGTTTTAAGAACAAAAGTTAACTCCAGCTAGATTTCCATCATGGTGCATTGTGACTGATGACAATGTGGTTGTGCTAGATGAAAAACTACACTATGAAAGCTTACACATTAGATTTCCCTCACCATGCAACTATTTAATGATGAAATCTAACTCCAGCTAGATTTCCAAAACGACGCAATGTCCTTGATGACAATGTGGTTTTATTACATAGAAAACTTCCTTATGAAAGCGAACACACATTATGTTTCACTAATCATGCCATGTTGTTAAAATAAAAGCTAACTTCAGCTAGATTTTCATCATGGTGTAATGAGCTAACACACATAAGCTTTCCCTTATAGTGCCATGTTGTTAGAAGGAAATCTAACTCAAGCTAGATTTTCATCATGGTGTAATGAGCTAACACACATAAGCTTTCCCTTATAGTGCCATGTTGTTAGAAGGAAATCTAACTCAAGCTAGATTTCCATCACAGTGTAATGTATTTGATAACAATGTGGTCGTGTTAGATGGAAAAATACCTTATGAAAGCTAGCATACATTAGTTTTACTCATTGTGTAATGTTTTAAGAATGAAAGCTAACTCAAGCTATATTTTCATCATAGTGCATTGTGATTGATGACAATATGGTTGTGCCAGATGTAAAACAACATTATGAATACTAACATACATTAGATGTCACTTACCGTGCAATGATTTAAGGACGAAATCTAACTCTAGCTAGATTTCCATCACGGTGCAATGTGATCGATGATGATGTGGTTGTGTTAGATGGAAAACTACCTTATGAAAGCTAACGCACATTAGATTTCACTCATTGTCCCATGTAGTTAGAAGAAAAGTTAACTCCAGCTAGATTTCCATCATGGTACATTGTGATTGATCACAATGTGGTTGTGCTAGATGGAAAAATACCCGATGAAGGCTTACACACATTAGATTTCACTCACTGTGCAATGATTTAAATACTAAAGATAACTCCAGCTATATTTCCATCACGGTGCAATGTGATTGATGATGATGTGGTTTTTTTGGAAATCTAACTCCAGCTAGATTTCCAAAATGACGCAATGTCCTTGATGACAATGTGGTTTTATTACATAGAAAACTCCCTTATGAAAGTGGACACACATTAGTTTTCACTAATCATGCCATGTTGTTAAAATAAAAGCTAACTCCAGCTAGATTTTCATCATGGTGTAATGAGCTAACACACATAAGCTTTCCCTTATAGTGCCGTGTTGTTAGAAGGAAAGCTAACTCAAGCTAGATTTTCATCATGGTGCATTGTGATTGATGACAATATGGTTGTGCCAGATGTAAAACTACATTATAAATACTAACACACATTAGATATCACTTACTGTGCAATGATTTAATGATGAAATCTAACTCTAGCTAGATTTTCATCACGGTGCAATGTGATCGATGACGATGTGGTTGTGTTAGATGAAAAACTACCTTATGAAATCTAACGCACATTAGATTTCACTCATTGTCCTATGTAGTTAGAATAAAAGTTAACTCCAGCTAGATTTCCATCATGGTACATTGTGATTGATGACAATGTGGTCGTGTTAGATGAAAAATACCCGATGAAGGCTTACACACATTAGATTTCACTCACCATGCAATGATTTAAATATTAAAGCTAACTCCAGCTAGATTTCCAAAACGAAGCAATGTCCTTGATGACAATGTGGTTTTATTACATAGAAAACTCCCTTATGAAAGTGGACACACATTATTTTTCACTAATCGTGCCATGTTGTTAAAATAAAAGCCATCTCCTGCTAGATTTTCATCATGGTGTAATGAGCTACCACACATAAGCTTTCCCTTATAGTGCCATGTTGTTAGAAGGAAAGCTAACTCAAGCTAGATTTCCATCACGGTGTAGTGTATTTTATAACAATGTGGTCGTGTTAGATGGAAAACTACCCTATGAAAGCTAACATACATTAATTTTAGCCATTGTGCAATGTTTTAAGAATGAAAGCTAACTCAAGCTGGATTTTCATCATGGTGCATTGTGATTGATGACAATATGGTTGTGCCAGATGTAAAACTACATTATGAATACTAACACACATTAGATGTCACTTACCGTACAATGATTTAAGGACAAAATCTAACTCTAGCTAGATTTCCATCACGATGCAATGTGATCGATGATGATGTGGTTGTGTTAGATGGAAAACTACCTTATGAAACCTAACTCACATTAGATTTCACTCATCGTCCCATGTAGTTAGAAGAAAAGTTAACTCCAGCTAGATTTCCATCATGGTACATTGTGATTGATGACAATGTGGTCGTGCTAGATGGAAAAATACCCGATGAAGGATTACACACATTATATTTCACTCATAGTGCAATGATTTAAATATTAAAGCTAACTCCAACTAGATTTCCATCACGGTGCAATGTGATTGATGACAATGTGGTTTTTTTAGATGGAAAACTATCTTACAAAATCTAACTCACATTAGCTTTCACTCATCATGCCATGTTAGTAGGAAACTAACTCCAGCTAGATTTCCATCATGGTGCAATGAGCTAACACACATAATATTTTACTCATCGTGCCATGTAGTTAAAAGGAAAGCTAACCCCAGCTAGATTTTCATAATGGCGAAATGAGCCAACACACATAAGCTTTTACTCATTGTGCCATCTTCTTAGATAGAAAACTACCTTACGAAGGTAACACATATTAAATTTCACTTATCGTGCCATGTAGTTAGAAGGAAAACTAACTCCAGCTAGATTTTCATCATGGTGTAATGAGTTAACACACATGGCTTTTACTCATCGTGCCATTATGTTAGAAGGAAAACTGACTCTAGCTAGATTTGCATCATGGTGTAATGCATTGGATGGAAATGTGCCTATTTTAGATGGAAAAATACTTTATGAAAACTAACACACATTAGCTTTCACTCACCATGCATTTTTTTAGGAATGAAACCTAACTCCAGCTAGATTTTCATCATGGTGCAATGCGATTAATGAAAATGTGGTTGTGTTATATGGAGAGCTACCTTATGAAAGATAGCACACATTAACTTTCACTTATCATGCAATGGTTTAAGAATGAAAGCTAACTCCAACTAGATTTCTATCATGGTGTAATGTGATTGATGACAATGTGGTTGTGCTAGG
>LPNX010010299.1:35199-52910 GCA_001517045.1 Pseudotsuga menziesii | reverse complement strand
TGATGCGAGTAAAATTGCAAAAGAAGCGACTTCAAAAGGTTAGAGTTCTTTATCTTTTTCATATGTATGAATTGAGATGTTATAAAATATGTTTTCATATTACTCTTTAATTGATGATTTTAATTGTTTTCGAAACTACCGTAATATTTTCTACAAATGTTTTCAGATGCTAAGAATCATGATGCAAATGAAATTTCAAAGAAATCATCAAGGAAAAGAAAGAATACAAATATGACACTACAAAAGTCTCCAACAGTTGGTATGGCATTTTCAAATTTAGTTATTTACAAATAATTATATTATATTCTAGTATGCAATTTCACACTAGATGAACTTTGATATATCATTATGTGGGTAGTAAACTTCCATAGCACATAAACTTCCTTGTTCTTCTGCATGTGAATGAAAAATTATTTGTTCTTCTGCATGTGAATTAAAATGATGTATTATATGGTAGATTATTAATGTTTGATATTTCATGTTTTCTTTAACCATTGCAAACAATTTTTTCTACTATTGTTTCCAGATACTATTGAATCTGATGCAAATGAAACTACAATTAAAGCATCTAAGAAAAAACGAAAAGCAATTGGTACACAATCAAAGCCTACTCAAGTTGGTATGGTAGTTTTATATCTTATTTATTCTAATTTAGTATTGTTAGACTATATGATATTTTCAAATTTTAATAGAATATTAAATGACGATATTTATAATTATAATTTCATTTTGATTTATGCTAATAATTTCTTATTCTCGTTTTCAGAATTGCTCAGTTCAAAAGCAAGTGAAATGCCACATCCATCAATCATGCAACAAGAAAGAATTCATTCAAGTCAAAAAATTATGAATGCACCAATTTCTACTTCTACTTTTCAAATGATTAGAAAGTATAATACATCCAATGAATATGAGTTTGTGGGAGATTGGTATGTTCAGATAGATGGTCCTCCAAATATGTTCCCTGATATGTGTCTGTTTGGATCCATAGGTGAAAAAGATCCAATTATATTAGGGATAGTTGTTAATTTTTATTCTCATGGTGAGACTGACATTGTCTTTCAAGTGGAGGCTATCAATGGACAAGAAGTAAAATTAGTCTCTTGTCCAGTGGAGCACACAAAATTTAGACCAGATTTAATTGAAGCTTCAAGTAAAGATCCGCCAAACACAATGAAAGAGTCAATGTTTAAGTTGAATAGTTATGAAAGCTTCAATAAAGCGGGGTTAAAGAGTTGCATAGATCTTTTAGAACGTATCACAAAAGTTCTAAAATATCGCAATGTCAAAAAGATGAAAACATCATCTGTGCTTCTTTATTTGCATCAAAGAGGTAAATTACCTCATAAAATACCAGAAGATAGACTTGATGCTCATATTCATGCTTTAAGGAGAATATATTTAAAAGATTTGGAAGAAAACATTGCATCAAGTGGTTTCACACCTACTACAGAATTTAAAAAAACTGAGAAAATGGAAACTGAGACAGTGAAACTAGCAGATAATTGTGATGAAATTCATGAATCCTTCAAGGAATGTTATTTATTTTCAAACTCCTTCAACATAAAGGTGGATGTTCAAAGATGCATAGAAGCACCAAAAGTGTTTAAATTGAGATCACAAGATGATGCAAATGTTCAGGTGTTGGTGAAATATTTTTTAGAAAAAATTCAAACATCATTTCCTGATGCTCTCTTGATTCCATTTGATAAAAATGAGCCTGATCCACTAGTAAACCATGTGAAAATTGTAAATAAGACAGATATAAATGCTATAAATGTCAACTTTTGGATAGTTTATGGCCAACATACCATTCAAGCTGCCAAAGAAATTATAACAAATCCCAAGTATAGTGTATCTGCGGAGGCAAAAAAAAAGTATAAAGAACGTTCTGCTCGATTCTTGGATCCATCAGTTGATCCCAGTGTTGTGATTCACATTTGTTGTCAATTAAATTCTACAAATAATGTCTTCTTCAAAACTCCTTTCATTGATTGTGTGCGCTCTGCACGACAGTTCTTAATTGATAATGACAAATTAAAGAAAAGGAGGATTGGAAATTCTAAGACATCGGATGACAAGGTATGTAATTTTAATTATTTTTACACCTAAACTATTTTAATAATGAATTTTTATTATTATATATTAACTTATTTATTTTCAAAATATTATTCATATTTTCATATATACATTGAATTCTTATTAGTTTATGTTTGTTATTTTTAACAGGTTGACGATGAAATGTTGTGCTCCTTCTTTGATTGTCCACTTTCAAATTTTGCTGATAAAAAAATTCTTTTATATCTTGATCAACCTGTTTGGGATAAATGGGACATTGTTTTTAATTGTTACCAATTAGGTACATTGGACTGTTCTCCGAGCCAACTTGTTTCTCAAAAGTACAAGATAAATCATCTAAATACTTTGGCAGCTACTTCTTTTTTCCCCCTTCAGGGATTAACCATTGAAGAAATTGGCTCTGTAGCAGATAAGATATTGGATGGAACCGTTTGGTTTTCTATTCCATCGAACCATCCAACTGATGCCATAAAGTTAAAAGATTATTGTTCTAAATTGAAAACAAAAAGAACAATCTTGGATGCAATGGTTCAATACTGTCAAAGTCATGATAAAAAATTGAATGATAAGGATTTAACCACATCCAACATTCTTGAGCATTACGAAATAAATGATATCATATTTGCCAATTTTTGTACAACTGTTGAAGGGTCTACTTATGTAAAAGGATCAGGGAAAACAAAAATAGAGTCCTTTTCTCAGCAAGCATGTGAAGTACTCAACAGATTAATAAGTGGATCAACAAATGTTCAACAAGATGACAACTTTGAATTTGGGTGCCAGTTTGGGGGCCCTAGTCTTCTCTCAACACTTTTGCACTCTTTCCCTTCTCTGGTTGAGCCAGTACTATATACCGACCTTGTTGTTCTAGATGCACTTGCTTTGAAAGAAGAATCATTCCACATGTCTTATTATATTGAATTGTTTCGATTTTTTATCGACAAAAAAGGGTTGACAGAGTTTACTATAGTTCTGTTAGAAGACCTTTGGTCATTTAAAGATGTCCACCAAGCTTTGGAAATTGCCATAAAGAACTCCAAGTTCAAGTATAACATCACTAAGGGCATTTATAGGTACAAAAAAAAATTGTTTAGTTATGATATAGTTCTAACTATACATTTCTATACCATAGAATTCAAAAAGGTTGAGGCTCCAAAACACTCTCACACTTTTAAAAACATATTTGATCAAAGTGAGAGAGATGTTGAATTCTGGGTGGATTTATTGAAAAAACACCAACAAAAGATGGAAGTGAATGTAATTTCTCTTTATGTGGGAACAAATTTAATCAAATCATGTCTTAACTATAAAAGAAGAATTGCATGCATTGTACAAAAAGAGTCACAAAGGACAACCATGTTGAAAATTCACAAAGCTTTTCAACTGCCAGGATCAACATCCATCAACATCCTGGAAAATTCAGGTACCATAGTTTGTTGTTTCCATTATAATTGTTTGGTTTTATCATTGTTTAGAAGTCTTAATTTCCTACTTTAGTACATAGACCAATGATGGGGATTGTAAAGCAGAAAATGTCGATAGTGGTCTACAAAACAACCATCAAGATAATGTGGATAATATTGAAAAAGGTTTGGAAATTGAAGCCAAAAGAGAAGAATATATCATACCAGGTACGTAATTTGTTTGATTGTTTCTCTTGTTTTTATTTAATATTATCTTTTCAACTATTAAACCCAAACTTGATGAACTCCTTGGAAAATTTTGGTACTACACTTCCTTAGATGTTTTTATTATATTGATTTGGATTATATTTTGTTTATAATTCTTAATTCGCAAGTTTTTTTACTGTAATGACTAATGATGGAGATTGTAAAACAGAAAATGATGAAAATGGGAAACAAATAAATAATCAAGTTAATTTGAACAACAAAGAAACAAATTTGGATGTGGAAATAGAAGGGAATGAAATTATTTTACTGGGTACATAATTTTTTTTGCTATTCATCTTGTTATTTTTAAAATCTATTTATTTGCCATATTGCATAATAAATTTGATTGTTGATTATAGGGAACTATAAGAACAAAGGCATTGATCAAGACCATGGTCACAAAATGATGGAATTAACAGATCAAATTTTGGTAGCATGTACTTACTTTGAACTCCTGTTTCTCTTGTATTATGTTGATTATAGTTCACAAATACAATGAATATAATAATTAGGATAATGTGTCACAAAGCTAAAAAATTTGAGCATACTATGTCGATTATTTATCGTGGTTAATTGTTTGTTTAGTTATTTAATGAATTTTATTCATTGTCACAATATTTTCTTTATGGTACAATTTATTTGATGACAATGTGCTTGTGCTAGAGGGATAAATTTCCTACACTGTCCAATGTTGTTAGAAATGTCATTGTGCTTCTGCTTGAAGTAAAACTAGCATACATTATATTTCCTTCATTGTCCAATGTATGTATCTAATAACAAAGTGGTTGTACTAGTTCGAAAGCTAACACGCGCTAGCTTTCATTCACTATGCAATGTTGTTATAAATTCCCTTGTGCTTGTGCTAGAAGGAAAGCTAACTCAGGTTAGCTTTCATTCACTGTGCAATGCGGCTATAAATGGCCTTGTGCTTGTGCTAGAAGGAAAGCTAACTCAGGTTAGCTTTCATTCACTGTGCAATGCGGTTATAAATGGCCTTGTACTTGTGCTAGAAGAAAAGCTAACCGTGTAATGTTGTCGAAAATGCTCTTGTGCTTGTGCCATAAAGAAACCAACCTTATGTTACATTTCTTTCGTTGTCCAATGTATGAACTTGATGACAATGCCATTCTGCTGGTAGGAAAGCTATCACATGTTAGCTTTCATTCAATGTGCAATGGTGTCGTTAGAAATGACCTTCAGCTGATGGTAGAATGAAGGCTAACATGAATTAAATTATATTTATGATGTAATGTATTTGATGATAATGTGCTTTTATTAGAAGAAAAATTAGCATGTTATTTAAGGAATTTTATTAATTGTCACAATTCATAATATTTTTAATGTTTATTATAGTGACTAGCAATGACAACAAAGACATTGATCAGGAGAATGTGGAACAAAGTTGTAATCAAGAACACAATATCGTATCAGGTATATAAAAAAAAATTCTTGCTTGTTTTCATATTTAGCGAGTTTAATTCATTGTAACATTTCATAAGATATTAATTGTATATTATAGAGGCAAACACAAACAAAGATAATAATAGGAAGATAGTGAAACAATGTTAAAATAAAGAAAACAATCTAATATTAGATATGTATAGCTTGTCAACCTGTAATTCTCATTTGTTTAATGATTTTTATTCATTTTCAATATTTTTTTAATGTTTAATACATAGACAAATAAGGAGAACAAAGAGAATGATGAAGTGCAAATCTATAATCATGAACATAATATCATATTAGGTATTTCTAACTTGTCTTGTTTTTTTTTTATTTTTAAAATTTTAGTCCTTGTAAGAATGATAACATTTTAGATGTTTATTATGGGGACAAATAAAAAGAATAAAACTAACAATTATCATAATACTAAAGATGTATATATGTATTTCTTTTTAAAAGTGGCATTGCAAATGTTTTCTTTCATTACCAATTAAGTAATAAATGTGTTATATTAAAAAAATAGATCAAAAGAATATTTAAATTGGTATTCCATTAAGGTTTAACATTTTATTCTCTAGGTTCTATGCAGATATTGCGACAAAGTAATGGCCAATCCAAAAACAGTATACAAAGTACTCAAGGTGAGTGTATTTTTTCAACAATTATTTCTTAATAATTTTTGTAGCATGAATACAATGGCTTGACTATTTTATCTGTTATTGTGTTGCAGAAAAAATAAATGGAAAAAAATTAGTTATATTTGAATTAAAAGACATTTTTTATTACAGCGTTGATGGTGATGCAACAAGAGAACATATTGAGAAAATGGGAAGGGTTGCAGATTGCGCAATAGATAAAAAAACAAATATGGTTTCATCCACATGCAAATTTTTTCTTGAAATGTGTTTCAAGAATGAATCTCTTGAGATTGGAATTTGGTCGACTAATTTGAAGCTAAACACGTGAAGATTTCTAAAAAAATTGGTTTCAGATATATCACAAAATCAACTTGTGTTTGTGTGGACTGCTTCAGATTGCAAGCCACAAAAAGGAAATAAGGCCACTGAGAATCCAAAAAAAGTTATACACACTAAATATTTGAAAAAAGTGTGGGATACATATAGTCAATATGATGTAACTAACACTGTTATAGTGGATTGTTCATATGAGAGAGTTAAAGAAAACCCCACATAAAATGTGATTCTTGCAACTCCATTCGTTGGAAATAACCAAGGGGATAAATGGTTGATTGATGGGCTATGGAGAATGTTGAATAAGTTCAACAAAGAAACAGATGTCCGAGATACTTCGAATGCTTTTCGATGATGAATTGTTCTTTATTATATGTATGACCTCATGAATTATTACTATACATGCAACATTTTTCAAATTAAGTTCTTATATTTTATTATGCTTTGTCATTATTAGAAGTTAACATATTTTTATTTTATTTTTATTTTTATATAAAGATATTGAGTTAATAAAGGTTGCTAATTTCAATTGATGTTTAATGTATGAAGTTGGATGTAGATATTATTAGATAAATGGTAAGTTTGTTTGAATTGGACTATTCGATTAATTATTGCATGTGTGGTTTAATTGATCATTATATCTCATAAATTACTGGTTTGAAGAATGGCTAAATGTGAATTTATAAAATTTTGTTATTTCAACATATGATTAGGTTGTATGTGGAAATTTACATATAAACAATTTTATTGCTTGTATTGGACCCTTCTAATTATATTTTCCATTCATAGTGCTCGAAGGAAATTTACTATATGAAAGCTAGCATGCATTAACTTTGATGACAATGCGGTTAGAAGGAACTCTAACATGAATTATATTTCCTTCATGACGTAATGCATTTGATTACAGTGTGGTTGTGTTAGGTGGAAAACTACCATATGAAAGCTAATTATTTTAATTGTTCGAATTGTGTCACTGTAATTATATTTTCCCATTGCAACTCTAGGAACTATTATTAATAACAAAAATAAAGTAGAGTAAAAGTATTTGATTAATGTATATGTTATCATATCATTAGTTAAACAATAGAATGAGGCTACTATAATTATTTTTTAAATTTCCATTTAACTCCTTATATGATTTCCTTTGTATAATAATGGAAAAAATTGACAATATATAGGAATTAAAAGAATTTTTAATATAATTTTAAATATTATGTTTTGATGTCTTTAAGTAATGAAATGAAGCTATGTTAATGTCAATGATGTTTGTGGTTGCAGCACAGATGGGAATTAATATCAGTCGAAAGATGTTGTTGATCTTTGAAATGGAAGGAGTGCTCTTCACGTCATATACTAGAGATGAACCAAATTGTCCTACTCAAAGAATACCAGATTGGGAATTTGGTGACAAGTCCTATTTTTTAAGGCATTTTCAGTCAGAATTATTAAAATACTGCTTAAAGAATTATGATGTTGCAATATGGACATTAAATGGCACATATAAGTACATTCAACATGTACTTGAAAAATCAGATATTGATATAAGAGACTTTGAATTCACATGGGATAGGTCCCATTGTCATTTGAAAAAAAAATTCAAAGCAGGGGGTACAATACAATATTATGAGAAAAGGTTGACCGACGTGTGGTCCCAGTATGGAGATAAATATGGAGAATCAAATGTATTGCTAATAGATACATCAAGTCCTACTTCTCAATTTGTTGCATATTGGTCAAACCATATCTTGATAAAGGCCTATACAAAAGAAGAGCATGATACTTGGCTTATGCAAGTTTTATTACCCTTTCTTAAGACACTTCATCGTATCAAAGGGAAACGTGAGTACATTAGAATTCTCAATAGAACATCAACTTCATTGTAATAGATGATGATTTTTTTTTAGAAATTTGATCACAAAAAACATTTTGATTTTTCAATACAACTTGGACATACTTTTTAGTGTTTATATATTTTTTGAAATATATGGGAATTTATAGTTATATTAATATAGATTGTTGTTGTTGTTTAAAATTCATTTTGCATCGGCTTTCATATTTATTTACTTATGTGCATTACTACTTGTGTATAAAATGAAATTTAAAGTTTAAAATAATGATGCAATTCTTACCAAAAATATTAGAATCATTTACTTGATAATAAATGCTAAGTGGTCTATTCATGTTAAATTAATACGAAATGGGTCATAGGTGATTTAGTTAAACCTTTTGAACTATTTAAGATATTTGATTTCTCAATCCAAAACTTCTCCTAAATTTATATACTTCAATAAATTAATTTTTCTAACTGTGATCATAATCATTGACTTAATGATTATTAGTTGCCTATAATATGCATTCATATGAATTTATAAATGACAGATGTGATTTTGAAATAAAATTTTGTTGTAAATAAATTTTCATTTTACTTGCTTTCTTTGAAATTATATGGCATTAGACTCCATTGTTTCTGAAAATAAACAAAAAAAT
Organism: Pseudotsuga menziesii; assembly: GCA_001517045.1. NCBI lineage: Eukaryota > Viridiplantae > Streptophyta > Pinopsida > Pinales > Pinaceae > Pseudotsuga > Pseudotsuga menziesii. The sequence goes on along the minus strand of LPNX010010299.1, from coordinate 44,260 downwards.
TCAAGAACATTGCACACTGAATGAAAGCCACCTCTAGATTATATTCTTGTAACTTCGACTATAGGAAAGCTAAAAGGTAGAGATGCTAGCTTTCCTAACTTTCCATCTAACACAAACATAATTACATTGCATCGTGAGTTAGCTTTCATATGTTAGTTTTTCATCTAACGTATCCAGATTGTCATCAAATACATAGCACCATGAAGTAAATCTAACTCGAATTAGCTTTCCTTATAACAAAATTGCAGGGTGAACGAAAGCCAATGCATGTTAACTTACAAATGTTAGCTTTCCATCTAACAAAACCACATTGTCATCATATACATTACACTGATAAGGAAATCTAACTCGGGTTATCTTTCCTTCTAATAACATTGCATGGTGAATAAAATATAACACATGATATTTGTTGATTTTTAATTACTTATAATACGCATTAATACTCGTGTATAAAAGTGAAATTAAAATTTTGAAAAAATGATGCAATTCTTACCAAAAAAATTAAAATCATTTAATTGAAAGTAAATGCTAAGTGGACTATTCATGTTAAATTAATACGAAATGGATCATAGCTGATTCAATTGAACTTTTTGAACTATTTAATATATTTGGTTTCTCATTTGAAAACTTTCCATAAAATTGTTTACTTAAATCAATTACTATTTATAATCATAAGTATAACATATTTTAAAATAATATGGCATAATGACTTTGAATTGCCTATAATATGCATTAATATGAATCTATAAATGACGGATGTAATGTTAAAATAAAATTGCATTGCAAATAAATTTCTATTTCTTAAAAATAATTTAATTCATAATGAGTGTTGAGGGATGTAATGTTAAAATAAAATTGCATTGCAAATAAATTTGTATTACTTAAAAATAATTTAATTCATAATCAGTTTTAAGTGGATTGTTCAATATCATTAGAGGAAATACATAGATGGGTTAAGTTTTTGAATTTTTCTAACTATAAAGGCATTTGAATTCATTCTCCAAGGATAAATTTTTACAAATTCGTATTTTTAAAATAAATTGAAATCATACCATATTTGTCAACAAGCCACAAAGTTATTTAATTGTATTTTAGTTAATTGTATGCATGAATATGAGTGCATAAATGTGATAAATACATTTTGAAATAAAACTACATATAAACTACTATGATGCATTTTGTTTTTTAAATTTTTAGAATTTCTTGATAATCCGTGTTAAGTGGAATATTTATGCTAAATTTGGGAGAATATGGGTCATACATGAATGACTTCATTTTTTTTTGTTTCCTCGAATACATTAGATAGAAAACCACTTTCAACATAGCATGTCAAAATTAAGTTTTTTGCAATTTTTTTGGATTATTTCTTTTCAATATATCTCAATGTCTCACCGTTCTTAACATTTAATAAATTATGGATATTCATACATACATCATTATTTATGGCCAGTACCCATGTTCTACTTCTAATTGAGTCAATGTTTTCTTTTGAATGTTTGACTACTAAAGTTTTAGAATAAGTAATGATAAAATTATAATTGAAGAAATAGTTTCCTCGATTAATCATGGTAAATGGGAGAATCATTTGTCATAGATGAGTGACTTTGGATACACACTTAATCTTGAAAATCAATATCTTAAATAACTTATTTGTAGTTACTTTGAATCATTACTAATCAAAGAACATGAGGACATACAAAGTTTGACTAAAATTCATTAAAAATGTGTTTCAACATCTATCTCTAATTCAATATATTCAAAATTCTTGTCATTTTCTCCTCTTCATGAAAGCAATGATCAAATATGGTGTTTTATAATATAAATCTTTTTAGTACTTCGGTCACCTCAAATATAGTATAGAGCATGTCTTAGAGTATTATAGTATAAAATTATGTGTGCAATTTCATTCAATTTGGATTATTCCCACATAATATATCTCATTGTCTCAAAGATTTTAACATCTACAAAATTATTAATATTCATAGACTCATCAGGATTTATGTCCAACCCATCTAGTTCTAATTGAGATGTAATATTTCCTAGACTAGTTATATTTGAGATGTAATATTTCCTTTTGAATGGTTGAATACTAAAGTTTTACTTGAAATAAATAAAAAATATTAATTGAGAAAATACTTCATTGGATTAATTATTCCAAATTTAATGGAATAGTTCTTTGAGTTGATTTTCTAGATTTAATAGAATATGTATTTAGAGATTTACAAAAAAACTCAAAGTGGATGAAGTCCTTGTAATAGAATATTTCCAAATTTAATGAAATATGTGTTATATGGTAATTTCAACTAGATCTCTTAAAATGTAACTTTATATGCAAAACAAAACTAAGATCTAGACTTAAGAAGGGACCTTACTAACTAGATCTATGTGTAATTTTCTTAATGAGACAAATCTAAGCAATAAGAATCCTTAATAGTAACCAATTTGAAGAAAATTTAAGATTTTTAAAGCAGAAAAAGGGGAAGAGAAGTGCTTGTTGTTGAAGCAGATCTACAAAGGAAACTTGGTAGTGAAGCACCGAGGGGCACGATCTTAGCAATCTCTGTTGGAAACCAATGGAATCAAACTTGAACAATAGATATTCCAGTCACGGCAAACCTGTAAGCTACACAACAAATCCTGCAAATAGAACCATTAAATATGAAGATACATATGACAAGTAGATGATACAACATGCAAATAATCTTATTTAGCATACAGGTATTAGCTCCTTCAAACATATGAAGCAAAATAGAAGTAAGTAAGCTTACTTACAATGATCTATCCCTATGATTTCAATAACCATTCAGGCAGACAACAGTTAAGTGAAAAAAATTGAAAAAATAGCAGTTTCACCTCGAATGTAGCATGATAATGATAATCTACACATGAAAGGTACTCCACAATTGAGCCTCCAAATCTTCTCTTTATTTCAACAAATGATGATCAATACACAATTACAATAGCAAGCCCTTCAATCCAGATCTAACTAGCTTGGAAGAGGGAGCCTCAGCCATGATATATACAAAAAACAGGACATCCAGCCTAGGGGGGGCACAATTCCTCAAGGAATCAGATGAAATCAGCTGATGCAGAGTCAATCAATGCAGAACTGAAGCTTAACTGAGCCTACTTGTCAACCATGGGCTTGATTGAGCTGACACATAAACCCATACACCGACACATCATTCCATAGAGCATCCAGGAGAGTCCACACGTGTGGAGGAGAGAGAGAGGGTGCAATTCCACATGAAGATAGCTGAAGATCAACTCTGGATATGATTTGATCACCTCCTTCAGTCAAGGATTTGTCAGATCTAGTCAATCTACTTCGGATCTGACTAATTTCAATCAAATCGGCTGAGAATCCACTGATTTATGATTTTGGATTTGCTCCTTTACTCATCAATTTATTAATTAAAATAATCAATAATTGATTTTTGGGGCTTTCTGACCTGAGTGATGGAAAATCACTCAAAACTAGGAAAAAGTGGGTCCATGGGTTTACATGGTGCTCTTAGCTTGAAAATGAGCACCTACATTACTGAAACTGATTATTTGGCCCACTTTTATTACAAAATCAATTTTTCCAATTAAACTATTAAAAAATAGCCTAAGTTTTGGAAAAATTAAATTTTAATAAAAAACACTGAAAAAACTAAAAAATTGAAAAATCGAAAAAACCTAGGGGGACTTAGATATGTTCATATGACTCGACCATGATGTATAGCATGCTTATACATTGACACATATACTCTAATAACCTCAATAGGCCTAAATGCCAAGCCGAACACCCCAACTTTGGAGGTATGTAGTGAAAAACTCAGAAATTATTAGTCGTTTATTCAACAACCAATAATAACCAAGGGAAAAAACACCCTGGGCTGATCGGATTAACAAATAAAGTCTAAGAGACCGAGTCTTTTACAAACACTATCATGCTAGAACATTTATTAGAACTCCCCCATGGGGTATGAACATGTGATATAGTACAACAAGCACTTCCCAGAAGTACTTCCACAGGTCTTCTGAAGTCCAAAAAATTTAACCCTGTCTGGTTCACCAGGCTCACTTGATAGAAAAAAACCACTAAGTATAACTTAGATTGTAACAGGAAGCAAGCGTGCTCGACAATATTTTCATTCTTTTAGGACTCAAAAAAGAGCTTAACAAAAACTCTGTAATGGTCAATAAACAAAGGGGAAGTGTTCAATACATGGAAATAGGTTATGTTGTGAACATGGGTGAGAGAATAAATGTAGAACACTGATGGGGCCCCCTTGCAGGATGATGGATGGCAGTAAAGATGGACAACTATGTAATGTGGATGGAGTGGATGCCTCATCAACATGACAATACATACAAAAGGGGATTCATGTGATGGAATTTAAATCGAGGTGACTTCTAGAAAATGGCTCCAAAAAATCATAGTGAGACAATGAGACGAGGGTCTCGTAAAAACATAGAGGGTAGAAAACTAAACCCGGTGGTGTGAACGATGTCTCAAATGGACTTTGGATTACTATGACTAGCATCTAGTGATGTTTCCCCTATTGCAATGATGCACAGGGAAAAAATATACCAAATGGAGGCCTATGGGTATGGAGCTAGCTCAGAGTACAAGGTGTGATTCACGTGGTGGCATGCAAATCGACGTGACTACGATAAATGACCCAAATAATCAATAGGGAGGGAGGCAATATAGAAGTTTGTTTCTCAACTCGAGATATTTTTGCACAATGGTGGCAACCTCCTATCCTTTTAGAGGATGATCCATACGTGGGCATGGAATACCGGGGAGATACGGAGAGGACTCGACCTCCATGGAAGTTCTTGGGACCTGACGGCATGCTAGCATAGTGGTAGCTAGATCATACATGAAACATACTATGTGCATGTGTAGATGTGGGACCGCACCCTCCATTGGGATACTAGTGGTGCAGGGGCAGGGTGGATGGGTTAGATCTACTTGCTCATGTTCAAATGATGCGATGGATTTCTACAATGGACTCACTGTTATAGCAGATTTCACCACACTAGGTGAATCACACATTGTATGGCCTTCCCCTGTCCCGTTGCAGACTCATTAGCCCCTATGGACCACTTTTTGTCTTTTGATGTATCCTTGATCATCCCTAAAAACATAAGAAAAGTGATATACGCGGCTTTTTCCTCGATAACCGTGTACATACACGGATATTCTTCCTATAGTCGCCCACATCAGGATGTGTGCATAATCCAAATCCTTTTGGAGTTTTCCTTGACTTGGATCCGACTCATATGACTCCTGGCCTTCCATATGCCTTGAGATTGCACGGATTCGACCTTTCAATATCCCTTTGAAAAGCTATATAAGGAACCCCTTGGTACATTGAAAGCGTAAGAGAGAATTGAGAGTAATGAAACTATAGTCCATTGTTGCCAGAACTTATGCTTGAGTCTGCATCCCTTTGTCCCTTGGAGCACTGTTGTGTTCTTCCCAAGCTTTCCTTTTGCTAGTAAGCTTGCTATTGAAGTGATGGAGGATTGAGGTGGTGGAGGCCAGAGTGGGGGATTCAGTTTCTCCGGTTCGCAGACGTGCCGTCAGAGGTTGTCACTTGTAATCTCTGATTCATATTAATAGCAATATCTTTTCCTGTCTAATAATGTATATTTGAATGAATATTGTATCCATTGGAATATGTCAAATGCTTTTACATTATTGATTATATATGCTAGAATAGATCTAACACCATGAAATATAGTATGCTTGTATTGTTTACTTGTTGTTGAGGACGTTTTATAACAATTCAAGATGAAGATTGGAAAGCTCAACGGGGATCTACTTCAACCATCCGGAATAAGATACGAGGTTCGATCCTTTAGTGTTAGATGTTTTTATTTCTATTGCATATTGGGAAAGATTGATTTTTGGAGTCTAGATGTCTATTGTGGTACCCCAAGCCATAGGAATTTATCTCCGTAACAGAATTGGCGACTCCGTTGGGGAGTTCCTAGTAGTTGTCCTTGGGGGGCAACAATGGGCTTGATATTATTGACTTGCTCTTGGTTTCTCCTTGTTTCTGTGTCGCATTTTATAGTATGTTTGTCCATTGACACTCCCCTTTATTGGTTTGGCCTTGAACTTCTTTTTACCACTGCCTTCTCTGTATACGCGGGTGTTTGACCAAAAGTGGCGTACATACGTGGATTTTTGGCCAAAAGTCGCGTACATACGCAGCTGTTCTTTATACAGTCACGTACATCCTCCCTTTTGGTGAGTCTGATGTTGTGGGAAGTTGCTGGGTGGGTTGTGAGTGTGCTTGGGTCTTCCTTGGGTCTGATGTTGTCTGTTGGATGCTTCTTTTGTGACCAGAGACCGTTCTTTCATTGATTTTTCTTTGAAAGTAGTTTTAGTCATTTATCCTTTTTGTTTTGCCATTAGTGCATTACTCTTTTTGTCTTGGTGTCTTGCTGGGCTTGTCTTTTATACTTGCTACAGAGACTGAGAGTTTTAGATGACTTTTATTGCATTTTTCATTCTTTTATATTGAAAAATATAAAGTAGTTTCACTCTTAGTTGCATCTTAGATATGGATTTGAGGAGGTACTTGCATTGGATTGCTTGGATGAGAGTTGTGTTTAGGATTTCATATTGGAAGGATTGCATTGGCATTCGGAAAAAAATATATATATTTATGCATCTCATGCAGTGGCATACCCTATTTTTCATTTGACAAAGATTGCACTTAGCATTGTTTGTTATGGTGTGCATATTTATTTCATTGCTGAGTCATAAAGTCATTAGTTGCACGGCCATTTCCCTTTGAGTAATTAAAGCCAACTAAAATCAACGCTAAATAAAATGAATTACACTCTTTTCTTTTCTAGGGTGCACCAAAAAGCTTAGGTTTTAGGATCTTGGAATAGTTCATTGTAAGTCAATTCTCCAAGATCACTAAACAACAACAACTAGGTGTCTGTCCAGGGAGTGTGTGAAATCCTTGGTATAACCGATGTTCTCAGGAAGCTCCTCTCAAAAGGGATTCAAGCACTAGGTAGTGTGAGCAGTTGTTTATTGGGATAACCCCTCGTCGATAACTGTGTAGCACCGGCGATATAGCCAGGATTGTATCCGTATCTGGGTGCTCTTTCGGGAGTTTCGGGCTTTGCTACCCTGCCCATACGGTCAATCTTGCTTGCGACTATCCGCCTGAGCGTTGATTATATTGAGGTGACCTTAGTGACCTTACCTAGGATATCGAGGGGGTACATGTAGAGGTTATTCTGCATATGTCCCGGCCAGGTTTGGGGTCGGACAGCACAATCGCTTTACGCGTTGAAGCTGAGAGCCACTATAATTGGTTACGTACCTCCGCTTGTAGTGTATGGGAGTTTCGAGCCTCTCCTAGGCGTGACATACCTGCTGCATTTGGGAGCTCACATATCATCCCCTTGGTTTGCTTGTATTTTGGCTATAGATTTTCTTAGGAGTGTGCTCTTTGTGCGCTAGTTGGCCTTTGGGATCATGGTTACTTGAGTATATTTATTCTCTATTGAGTTCGGGTCCTTTTATTTTTGGCATGCCTGGTATCCTATCACCCGTCCTTGGTCCTAGTATGGACCATGGTGTCAGACTTGGGGGCATCACAGCCCCTTATCATGCTCATAGATTTGGGAATGGTCACATTCCTTCCTCTACTCCATTTGTGGAGGATGTTGACTCCCTTCGCTCGGTCTTTACACTGGTGGTCACCCTCATGGGGGTGGTAGTGGATGCGTGAACATTGGGTCTACACCTTACTTTCCTTTTTATGTCCCATCGTTCACCGCATTGTTTCCTTTGGGAGCAGTTGTCATGATCATTCCTCCCTATATCCTTTAGTGTGGATTCTTTATTGACTATTTTGGGTTGTTTTGGTCTAATATGGTTGTCATGTAGGATCCAGTTTTTGTACACTCTCTCAGAGGTTTCAACCCGTCCATGTCTATCACAGGTATTATGTCTGAACTGGCATATAGGTTAGGATTTCACATCCGCTTGCACTTATGCATTGCCTTATGACCGTTCCATCTTAACCTTAGGTACGAACCCATTCCATGGTATCACAGAACCTTCATGCTGTTGTTAGAAGTGGTACCATGTGAATGGTAGAGCTTTCCTATACATGGGTGTCCTAGTTAGATCCCTTTGCATTTGGTGTCCATGCCATGAGTCCTCTCTTAGGTCCGAGAGTCCGTTGTATAGTACCGCCATGACATTTCGCAAGAGCCTCATACTCCTCTTGATCTTATGTTAGCTATGTTCCCTCCGGACTCCCTTGTATCAAGTTGTGGATGCTTTATCATGAGCTTTTCCTGTCTTATTAAGCTTTATGTCGGCTCCCCTGACATTGCGTTTCAGCCATATAGCCCGAGATTGTCTCATGTCTAGCCATGCAGAGCCATTTTTATATCCTTCGCAGCTTGATTTCCCTTTTTACCGGGAGGGGATTTTCCCCTGAGTGTCGATATCCTACACATGTGTCCTTGCATTGAGCATAGGTATGTTCCACTGCATGGAACTAGTTTGTTTTCCCTTATGACACTCGTCTCCTCCTAGTTTGTAACTATAAAGCTAGTTTATTCTTTTTTCAAGCTTTTCAAATAACTGAAAAAGTCCAAAAAAATCGAAAAACCAAAAAGCCGGACAAGAAAAGATATTATCTTTGGCAGCTGTCGAGTCGAGTCACCTTCGAACAGAGCACTGTATATCACATACATTGGTTGGGTTATAGTTTGACTTTAGGAGCTGTACTCATTTATTTGAGTTTATCTCCACCAACTGGTTATGCTTCCAGTCCCTATGGAGCCTCTATTAATGCCTCCTGCGTCATAGAGATGTCCCAGTTTGTATATCGAGTCTATGCTGCCTTTATTCAGTCACCATATGCCATTATGCTCTTGTTCGAAGGAAGTTGAAACCTGAGTCGGCCATTCCTCAGTTATCTTGACTTTGCATGTCGGCCATTCCCGGTACAGTTACTGGTTCGTGCACCTTATGATCGAGTCCTTCCACATTAAACAGCTTTGCTGAGTACCTTGT
>LPNX010010299.1:10000-35102 GCA_001517045.1 Pseudotsuga menziesii | reverse complement strand
ATATGCTACCTCCTTGATCGTGCCAGTGTTCATGAGATTTCAGCTCTCGTGACTTGTTCCAGTATATGTCAGACATTTCCAACCACTATGGAGATCTTGATATATTGTAGATCTTCAGCCTTTGTGGAGATCATGGTCCTCTGTATATCTTCATCATGGAGATTCTGATCTATGTATATTGTACGTGGCAATGACCACATATGTGTTATCATGTTTCATGCCTATTCATGGCCATTGTACTCTTATGTATCCGGGACTGCTATATGTATTTGCAGATTATATGCAGAGTTGTATTATGGTACTATGCTGATTGGGTGGCTGGTCTTCCACTTGGGTACCTTCATCACTTCGTTTCTGGGATGGACTTATAATGTATTTCGGCCATCGCATAACCCCTCTGATCTCATACATTAGGGGGCATCTGTTATAGCGGATTTCACCACACTAGGTGAATCACACATTGTATGTCCTTCCCCTGTCCCACTGCAGACTCATTAGCCCCTATGGACCACTTTTTGTCTTTTGATGTGTCCTTGATCATCCCTAAAAACATAATAAAAGTGATATACACGGATTTTTCCCTGATAACCATGTACATACGCGGATATTCCTCCTATAGTCGCATACATTGGGATGTGTGCATAATCCAAATCCTTTTGGAGTTTTCCTTGACTTGGATCCGACTCATATGACTCTGGGCCTTCCATATGCCTTGAGATCACACGGATTTGACCTTTCAATATCCCTTTGAAAAGCTATATAAGGAACCCCTTGGTACATTGAAAGCGTAAGAGAGAATTGAGAGTAACGAAACTATAGTCCATTGTTTCCAGAACTTGTGCTTGAGTCTGCATCCCTTTGTCCCTTGGAGCACTGTTGTGTTCTTCCCAATCTTGCCTTTTGCTAGTAAGCTTGATATTGAAGTGATGGAGGATTGAGGTGGTGGAGGCCCAAGTGGGGGATTCAGTTTCTCCAGTTCGCAGACGTGCCGTCAGAGGTTGTCACTTGTAATCTCTGATTCATATTAATAGAAATATCTTTTCCTTTCCAGTAATGTATATTTGAATGAATATTGTATCCATTGGAATATGTCAAATGCTTTTACATTATTGATTATATATGCTAGAATAGATCTAACACCATGAAATATAGTATGCTTGTATTATTTACTTGTTGTTGAGGACGTTTTATAACAATTCAAGCTGAAGATTGGAAAGCTCAACGGGGATCTACTTCAACCGTCTGGAATAAGGTACGAGGTTCGATCCTTTAGTGTTAGATGTTTTTATTTCTATTGCATATTGGGAAAGATTGATTTCTGGAGTCTAGCTGTCTGTTGTGGTACCCCAAGCCATAGGAATTTCTCTCCGTAACACTCACTGTGACTATGCTTGGAGAAACTACTAGAGGGGGTCACCAACTTGTGGTAAAAATAGTGCAAAACAAAAAAGAGAAACTATGAGCCAAGTGTACTCATGGTGACTTCAGGCATAGAACCTCTGACGAAGGAAATTGACCTTGCCTTGGAGACTCTGCAATTGGTGTAGAGTACTTGGGGGCTGAAGATTCAGAATGGCTTGAACCTTCAAAGGATCAACCACAATCCCTTTGTGAGATACAATGAATCCGAGTAAATTCCTGACGAGGACACAAAACACACACTTGAGGGGGTTCAAGTGGACGTTGTATTTGTGACATTGTGAGAAGACTTAACGTAAGTCTTATAAATGCTGTGAACACTTCCGAGAGAGAGTCGTAAGATTGTCTAGGTAGACCAAGATAATGTGGATGAGGTCATGGAAGTAGAATGTCATAGCCTGTTGGAAAGTGGCTCTAGAATTTTTAAGGACAAATGGCATAACGTGGTACACAAATGTGCCCCAGGGGCTTCTAAACACAGTCTTGTACTGGTCCTCTTTCCAGATTTGAATTTGGTTATAACTGGAGAAACCATCCATAACTGGAGATTTGATCTCGACTTTGACCACAAGAGCCTTTGATGGGTGAATGGGTCTTTGTTTCTGGAAAACATGTGCCACATCAGGCCATGTGTTGATACCATGTTCGACGATCGATGGATCCATCCTAGGAATTTCAGTATATGACCAAGCAAAAATATCACAAAACTCCTGAAAAAGTGATTTGTAGGAAGCAACTTCTTTAGTGGAGCAAGATGCTCTAAGTGTAATATCTTCAACTACCTCAGGGTTGGTTTATATGTTAGCCTTAATGGTGGGAGAAATGTTAGCCATTTTCCCCTCTTCAAAGGTCTCAGGTTCCAGAATGGGGTTCTTGAACCAGTCGACTTTGTCATGTATGAATTCTTTGGCTTCGACTGAGTACTGATCCAACGATGAAAGAGGTTCCTCAGGAATAAAGAATGAGCGATGGTGCATCATCCCAAGGGTATTTAGGAGTTGAAAAATCTTCAAGAATCTCCTTGTCATTGCTGAAACAACGCAAGGATAGATCAGAGGGATTGTTTAGGTCTAAGGAGACAGAAGGGCTCGAGGAACTGGAGGTCATGTATATGGTGGTGGTTGTGTTAGAGGATGAGGCTGGAGAGTGGATTTCCTTGATGACGGTGATTTCAGAATCATGAGAGCATTTCCAAAGGTCTTAAAGGACTGACCAATACTTGGACAAGTTTGGTCAATGGTGAGAGTAATGGCCATACAAGCCACAGACTATGCAATGATGGTTGGTCCTCAATGACTTGTTCTTGACTATTGGCGGATATGGGACGGTGACTACTAGACCACCATCGAATGTATCCATAGTGTGCATGTGTGTGCGAAGGATAGGTAACCCTAGATAATTTTTCGTTGCATGACCTTGAATGTCGCATAAAGAGCAAGGTGGAGTCAGATTAGGCTCGGTTGTTACTTTGGTGGCCTTGCCCCCATCCTTCTTTGGAAGAGGAGGGGAAGGTTTGCGAATGGAAGAAATTTTTTATGGGCCGAGAAGAGGGCATGAATCCATCTCACTAGGTTGGATGGCAGTCAACACAACCTAGGGTATCGTAGGTGGGGTGGGTGGATCGAGGTACCACATGGGAATCACCAACATGAAATTAGATAAATTTAGAGTAGCCATGACATGCTTGCTCACAATGCCAGATGGTGGAAAAGGGAAGGGAATCGTGTGGATCGGGAATGAACCCCAATAATTCCTGGGTGACTATGGTTCAGGTTGCAACAGACATTGCAATGTGGTTGGGATGGTGCTATATGTGATAGTACACAAATTTGATATGTCAGTGAGGGTGGGTGGAGGTGGTAAGGACGGGAAGGTGTTTGTCATAGGGGTGTTGGAAAATAAGCCCGGGCCAATAACAAATAAGGAAGGAATGGGCATGCTGTCAATAGTAGTATCAATGGTAGGAATGACGTGTTCTAATGTGGCCGGCCCCTTCGTATAGTAGTAAGTGAACTGGTCAACAGTCATGATATTTCCATCATGAGGAAACATCAGGAGTCGAAAGACAGTGGAGGCCAAGGCTCACATGCCATACATGTAGCTACGTCCTAGGAGGACGTTGTAATCAAGTTGCACATTAATAACCTCAATGCCAATCAACATTATTTTACCGACTAACTCAACAGGGACATTCGTAAGAATTCCCTGGGCCTTAGTAGAGCATCCATCATAGGAATGAATGGAATTAGTGGAAGGTTGAAGGGTAGGGGACCCCAGTTTTTGCCAAATAAAGGTTGACATAACACAGGTGGATGCCCCTTCATCGATAATGCATCGATGTACAACTAAATTCTGAATTGAGATCGAGACTTGGAAGGCGACGATGGGAGGTATCTTAGGTTCTCCTTGATCCAGATCAAAGGTGATAAACCTGGAATCAGAGGGATCAATAACACCTAGTGTGGAAAACAATTCTTTACACTGCGATGGGAAAGTTTTAAGCAGTCCTAGAGTGGACATGGTTGTAGGTGATTGGGCTAAGTCATCAACTATGCTATAGTTGAGGGAATCTCAGGCGATAGCATTGTTTGTGATATGATGTATAGGAAACCATGGTACTCTGGCCGCCCCATCGATGCGGGGTCGTGGTAAGTGGAGGGGAATATCGGGAGTGTTAGAGGTAGACGGTTCTGATGGGTCAGCAAATTTTTTGGTGTAGCCATACTAGTTGTGTCGAGTCTTAAAGTTGACTTCAAATGACACCGTCATGAGGTGGTGGACTCCAGTCTCTGTAGTTGGGGTCGTAGCAGGAGCAGGTGGGGCCAAGGGTTGGGTTCCAACCATTCCTTGGTGTGGTTAGGGGTTTTGTAGCACCATAGGCACAGGACCTGGTGGCCCTAGGTTTGGTTGATCCTAGGCTACCGCATTGGTATCACGTTGAGTTTCATTCTGAAGAAGTTGTTGGATGCGATCCATGTGAGGGCACAAATGAGTCTAATGACCATAGATGTTGCATATAGAACACAGACAATTGGTCCATAAATGTGGGTTTTTTTTCGATCGATTGGGATGCTGGGAGTTTTGTCCCAGCGGGTTGGCATCATTGTTGGTGGGAAGGTTAGTCTGTTGGCCACCTCCTTGGGGCTGATTATTGCCTCGGTTTATTCCTCAATTTTTATTTCCCTGCACTTGTTGGTTGTTGGGGGTGGGTTCATTAGGAAGGTTTTCCTAAGCATAAACCTGTCCCATGGAAACCAGAGGGGATGGGGTTGGAGCCAGAGTGGGTTGCATAGGTGGTTTATAATAGACTAGAGGAGCTGGAGGGGCTGCAAATTTGGCCACTTGGCCCAAATACGACTGTTTCAAGCAAGTTGCTCCATGAACATGATGAGTTGGCACGCGAGGTGCATAGAAGGGGGTGGCTCCGGGCTGAGCCATCATACGTGAGTAATCGGGGATATAATTGGGTTGCGAAACACTATGGGTGTTTCTTGGGTGTGGTGGCATCATGGGAGGTGCCGCATAGAAGTGAGGGTGGTGTGTGATAGAGCTGATGACTCCATTTGCAATGTAGGATGCCTCCAGTGTATCACGAAAGGAGGTGCCGACACGGGGAGCATCGTTATGATGGTGTAGAAGTATCTAGACTGGGAGTAGATTAAGTCAAACTATTGAGCCTTCATGATGGATTCCTCCTTAGTTTAGGGGTGTTCAGAGGCAACGTATTTGGCTATGGGGGGAGAATAAGGTTTTTAGAAACCACTCAAGTAAGATCCTATCATCCAATTGGATCTTGAACAAGCTACGTCAGCATCACCACTCATGGATGTGATCCATGATGTGCGTAGTTTTAGTTTAACGACGTTACAAAAGGATCTCCACTCCCTCGTCATATCAGATAGGAAGTTGGAAGTACTGAAGGAACATGTAGGCAAGTGAGGAGAAATCGGGTAATAGGCATGAGGAATCTTAATGTACCATTTGGTCGCAGCACCCGTAAGTGTGTACTAGAACAACCTCAATTTGACAGAGTCATCCACAATTTTATTTAACGAACACCACAAATGGAAAGACATGATATGGTTATGGGGGTCATCACCTTCCTTTCCCTCAAACTTTGGAATGTATAAGGGAAATTTTGTAGGCATGGGAGTCCAATGTGGTTAATGATTGATGGGGTCATTTGTTAACCTTTCCAAATCTGGCAGGTTAAGTCTAGCCATGAAAGGTAGGTTAGAATTGAGGTTGGCTCAGGGGAGACCAGCAATGGTGCCAGTGGTTATAGGAACGTAGACCCCATGCATCACTGGGGGTGGATGTAGTTGAATTCCCATAGTAGGGATCGTTGGAATGGATGTGGAAGTGCCACTGCCCCCAAGTATAAAAAGTGGTATGGTAGGAACCGCAGTAGATGGTGCAGGGTCACCACTAGTGGGTAGCGTAACTACAATAGCATTTGTAGTGGTGATAGGCCCACTAGAAGGAATACCCATGATGATGGGTGGAAAGGACATAGATCCACCACCAACTATCCCTCCATGGAAGGGATCGAGATGTGTGCTAGCCATGGGGCTAGACGGGGTAGTGAACAAAGTAAGTTCAGATTGATAGGAATCCGAGTCAGAATCAAAGGCCATGTGTGGTTTAAAGGATTCACTTGGCCACCAATGTTGTTTGATGGCTTCCATATTGGGGAAGTACCTGTCACTCCATGGCTCAGGTAAAACAGATAACCGCTTGGCCACAAATGACACCTCTTCATTTCCTCATGGCTTAGAACTGGTTAATCAAGTAGGGGTTCTTGCCCTTTTCACTTGGCAGGTCCTCTCAATGGCCAGCTACTTTGGGGTTCCTATGGTACTCCTCACAATGGGTTTTATGGATTTTACCAAGTACTTCCTAGAGTTAAGAGGATGTGGTTTTTCCCTAATTCGAATATTATTAAGTTAATTGATTCTTTTTAAAGTCTCTACTCGGGTTAATGAACCAAGTGTATTCTCTTAATGATGTGAATGTGTGTACATATGTATATGAAAATTTCCTTCCAACTTTGAAATAAATGTGTAACAATGGATTTTAATGCAGGGAACAAGCAAAGGGATATAACAGAGCAGGTATGGAAAGGAAAAACATGTATGGATAGAGTGTGGGATAGACATGGATCTGAAAAAAAGTATGAAAAACTGAAATTAACTCCTATCCGAGGGTAGACACTATCTGGGTCACAAAAAATAGGGAGGTGGAGGCGATCTGGATAGAAAACAACCAAGTCTCGCCTAATAGAGGAGCAGGAACGACTGAGTTGCTCACAAAAGGGTTATAGAGGCGACTGGGGTCCCTCTATCAATCGAGACGGGAGCAATCAAGATCTGTGATCCAAGTTGTTCTTATCGGGGCTAGGGTGGAGACCTAGGTCACACTTATCAGGAAAAAAGATGTGACTGGGTCGGGGCTTGCAGCCCGATAACAGCAACTGGTGTTGAACATGAAAAAATCAGAAAAATAGGGTCATCAAGGGCCGAGCTGGGTAGGCATTGGTGCCATGAAGATTCGGATTAGTTGCATGGGGGTCCGATCGGTGATAGATGAAGGTAGAAACTAAAGACAAACCTGCAAAACCGGGATCCGAGAGGATTGACTAGTGGATTCGTCAAAACTGTAGAAGGGTTTTTACCCCTGTTACGTGCAAAAGCACCATCCTTATGTCAATGGGACAGTAAGGGAGAGTTCATGAAAAAAAACACAGCAATAAACAAGATAGTAACACAAAGCAAATAAACATATACGAGGGATAAACTAAATAAAATTCAAATAAACAAAAATTATACCTTATTTGTTGTAAAAATGGGCCAATATGGCCGTCTTGAGAATGGTCCACCTCTCCACGGGCTGGTTATCTAGGTGGGTACAAAGAATGTATAGTTGTACTAAGTGGGAATGGTATGGCAATGGGATGATGGCAAAATAGTGTGTGAATACTTGAGAGAAAAAGGTGTCTCACCGTACTCGCAAAATAAACAATGGGAAAAACGGTGTAAGAATATTTTGGGAGAGACCTTCACACTGTATTTATAATATGTTTCTAGGTTTTTTTCTCTCTTTTAGGGATTTTGAACCCTTTTTAGGGTTTTTGCACCCTTTTTAAGGTTTTTGATCCTTTTTTAGGGTTTTCAACCCCTTTTAGGGTTTTTTACCCTTGTTGGGGTTTTTTTACCCTTTTGGGGAGAGGATGAGGGTAAACCATAGTAAATTATAATGTTTTGGACTAGAAATACAAATGTGAAGGTCAAAAGTAAGGGAAATATGGTAGGAATATGATGTATGTATGTGGTTTAGACCATGTAGAGCTAGGTGAACATTTTTTGGTGTTAACAGTCATGCATTTTTTCCTTTATTTGGGATTTCTAGAGCATATGCCACTTGTCCCACTCGCTTTCAAACTCGATATGGGCCATAGAAATTGGGTGTAAGTTTATGATTTTTGGAATTTTTTAGTGAAGTTTGTTTGTACAGTTGAAGGTGAACAAACACCCAATCGCCCACTTCAAACTATGGATCGGTTTTCTTTTAGTTTTCTTGTTGTTTCATGAGGTTTCTTACTTGTTCGAGATGGTTCTTCAAAATGCAGATGACCTCATACGATGTCGCTAGGTAATATCTTGCTATTGGAACTTTGAAATTTTTGATGACATATTCTCTTGCTGTAGGAGGTGGATACCCATATAAGGATTCAAAAGGCGACATTTTTGTTGATGTATGATATGTACTATTGTACCACTATTCTGCAAGGTGTATCCATTGTCCCCATTGAGTTTGTCATTCATTCACAAAATTCCTTAGGTATCCTTCAAGGCAATTGTTTACTACTTCAGTTTGTCCATTTGTCTGGGGTGGTACGAGGTACTCATAGTTAATGAAGTCCCAACTTTGTGGAGCAATTATTTCCAAAATTTGCTGGTAAATTTGGGGTTCCTGTCACTAAAAATAACCTTGGGAAACCCATGGAGCTTAAATATATTATTTACATAACTATATGTGACTTGGATTGATATATCTTTGGATGAAATACTAATGAATTGAACATATTTTGTTAATCTGTCAATGACTACAAATATACTATCCTTGGATTTTGATGTAGGAAGGCCGATGAGAAAATACGTGGATACCTCAAACTATTTTTGGGTTGGAATATTAAGGGTTTGTAGGAGACATGGAGGAGCCACCATTTTGTACTTTTGACTTTGACTGAGTATCACATTCAGCCACACATTTCTGGATATCAATCTACATCTCCTTCCAAAAGAAGGATTGGAGGGTATTGTGGTATGTTTTAAAGAAACCAAAATGGCCCACAGTTAGGGAGTCATGGTTCTCTTTTAAGACTTGATTTTTGAATTTTGATGATCTGGGTAAATATATTCTTTGTTTGTACCATAGTATGTCTTTTTCCCATAAATATCTGGAGTTTGTTTCCTTATTGTTTTCAACTTCTTCAATTAGCTTCCTTGTCTCTGGGTATTTTACATACTCACTTTGGACTTTTGAAATCCATTCAAGAATGACTATGGATATGGCACATGGTGAGGCATCACTCTCATGTTTTCTTGATAAGTTGTTTGCAACCCTATTATCCTTACCCTTTTTATACAAAATGTCAAAATCAGAGACTTGGATTTTTCTTACCCATTTTTGTTGTTCGAGAGAGAGATTTTTTAGAGTTAGAAGATACTTCAGGTTGTTGTGGTATGTTTTAACAAGAAATTTTTCCCCAAACAAATATTGCTTCCATTGAACAAGGGAATGCATTATTGCAAACATTTCCTTGTCATATGTGGATTTTGTTTTCTCTCTTGGTTTTAACTTTAGGCTTTAGAAACTAATTGGATGTTTATCTTGCATGAGAACAACTCCTAATCCTTCCCATGAAGCGTCACATTCAAGGATGAATGTATTTGTTAAATCAGAAACTGCTAACTTGGTATGGATGCCATTAGGGTTTTCAATTGTTCAAAGAAAGTTTATGCATCCATATCCCATATGAAATCATACCCTTTTAATAGCGATGTTAGGGATGCTACAATTTGGACGTAGTTGCGAACAAATATTCTATAATAACATGTTAGACCCAAAAATACTATTAACGATGTAATTTACTTGGGGGATGGCCACTCTGTGGTCACCATAATTTTTTGGGATCAACCTTAATGCAGTAAGCTAAAACAATGTACCCCAAAAAATCTATTTATTTTTTCCTGAAACTACATTTTGATTTGTTAGCATAAAGTTTTTTTTCTTCTAGAAGCTTCAATATTTTTTCTACATGCTTAAGTTGCAAGTTCCAATTTTTACTATAAATAAGGATATCATAAAAAAACACTAGCACTAACTTTTTTAGGTAAGGGAAAAACAAGTCATTCATTACTGCTTGAAATGTTGTCAGAGCATTGGATAATCCAAATGCCAAGACTAGAAATTCATATAAACCTTCATGGGTGCAAAAATTTGTTTTGGGGACATCTTCTTCTCGAATATGGATTTGGTAATATCCTGATTATAAGTCTAGTTTAGAAAAATATTTTGCACCATGTAGCTCATCGATCAATTCGTCAACAAAGGGAATGGGGAATTTATCTTTTATGGTGACTTTGTTTAACACTCGATAATGAATACAAAATCTATACGATCCATATTCTTTCCTAATGAGGATGACTGGTGCAAATAAAGGACTCTTACTACTTGTGATTATTCCAACGTCTAATATTTCATGCACCAAATGTTCGATCTCTGATTTGTTCCTGTGAGAATGTCTGTATGACTTTTTCTAATTCGCGTTGATCCTGAAATCAACTCGATGATGTTATCCCTAGAACGTGGAGGGGGGGTACCATGAGGAGGTTTTTGGAATATGTCACTATGTCCCCCTAGGAGTTGTTCTTATTCACGTGGGTCAGTATTTTGTCTTTCATCGGTTGTTCTTTCCATAACATAGAAATGTAAGAATAAGGATTGAGCTCCATTTTTTATCATATTTTCCATTTTATTGGATGAGACAAGTTGGGGAGGGGAGGAATTAATACTATAAAGATTATATTTCCTCCCATTTTCATAGAACCTTATAAATTTTTCTCGTAAGTTTAATCCGACTATCCCCAACGTTTCCAACCATTGTGTACCTAAAACAATGCCAACCCCTCCTATTTCCATAACATACATTGGAGATCATAGTTTGTAGTCCTTTATATCTAGTTCTACTTTATGGAATTACCGTCGCATGGTGTGGACTTGTTTCTTGGTATCAATACTTGGAAGCCAAAAATATGGTAGATGAATATGTTTAACTATTTTTATACCCTAGAGTCTGTAAAGTTGTGTGTACTCCCACTATCGACCAACACCATCACCTTAGTTTTTTTATATGGAAAAACAATTTGAGGGTTTCGGGTTGAGAAATACCTATCATTGTAGCCACTGAGAGCATTGGTGTGTTGTTAGCCTCCTCTTTTCCATTCTCATCGTTATCTGACTCTGTGTCAAAGGAAGGTGTGTCACTTGATTCTTCATCAATAGATCATCACACGTATTACTTTCTCCACACAAGAATATATTCTTATTTTTACACTTATGTCCTAGACACCAATTAGGGGCTTTACACTTACAGCATGGATTGTCGTCCTTTTTCCCATTTTCTCTTAGGTGGGGTGGTATATAAACTGACGAACATTGTGATTTTTTCTTTTCTTCTATTAATTTTTATTTTTGACGGGCTTGTTCCACGTCTAGTAATTTTATCTTGCTTTGAATACTCTATTTTATCCCACCAATGGTAATCTGCATGAGTCGTTCTTTAGTTATATCTTGGACATGAGTGACCAGGACCAATATATTGCTAAAATATTCATCCACAGTTCCTTATTGTTGTAAACGAGTGAGATTGTTGTAGATTTCGACTTCTTCCATGTCTTGAAATCATTCAAAGAAATTTTTCTTGAAGGTGTCCCAGTTTTTAACTAGTCTTCCTCCCTTCATTATTGAGTCCCACCATAAGAACTAGTCACAATCACTTTTATCAATGTACATTGCCACAACATTCAATTTGTCGTCGCCACCATAGATATTGTACATTTCAAAATATTTTCCAATTTTGCTTATCCATCGAATTAGTTCTCAATTATTTTCTCCATTGAACCTTGGTAATCGATATTGACCTTGTGAATGACGTTGTGGGTTGGGCATGTATGTGATTTATTGCCTCCTTTAACTTGGTCTCTCAGTGAGAGAATTTTGAGCTTCAAGTCACAAATGTCCTCATCTTTTTTCTCAATCTTTTCCAGTGTCTTTTGAATTATAACATCTTGTGACTTTATGGATGCATCTTTGTTCTCGAGAGGGTTTCTCTCTGTATTTCTTGTATTCATATTGCCAATTTTAGATTGGGGATGTAAGGTTTTCTATTACACCAAAACCTGCAGATGTTGATGAACATTTGAAACCCAGCACAAGGCCCTATCACTAGGAGTGGCGGTTAGTCCACTTGTTTTATATTCCCAGAGGTGCAGCGGTTATGCCATGTGGAGGTACCCGATACTCCAACACCCCGCGTCCAGCGTAGTTTGGGGGAATGGAACCTGAGACCTATGCTCTAATACCATGTAAATTTTTTCATTAAACCAAAACCTGTAGATGTTGATGAACATTTGAAACCCAGCACAAGCCCCTATCACCAGGAATTGGCAGTTAGTCCACTTGTTTTATATTCCCAGAGGTGCGGCGATTATACCATGTGGAGGTACCCAATACTCCAACAGGGGATAGGTTAACGATTAAATATTTAATTACAATAATAATTATTATCAATAAATTATCAATAATATTATTATATGAAAAAAATTAACTTTAATAGTTCTCAAAAGATTTTAAAAAAAGATTTAATATTATATATTTTCTGGAGTGAAGAGGGAGAGAAGTGAATGGATCTGTGTGGAGAATGAATAACACCGAGATGAATATAGTTGAGCTATGATACCACTTGGAATGGAAATTCCAAAAGATATATTTTATTTATTTATTTGATGCTTTTTACAAGGAGTACAATGCAGATTTATACAAATCAAGGGTCACCATTAAATGATATGACCTATCAAGTCGTTAATTAATAAATAACAAATTAATAACTAAGTTACTAAATTATTTATTTTTATTACACATTATTTCCCACAACAGTATTAATGGCAACTCCACTTCATTTGTTCATTCCTCTTTATTCAGGTTGTTGTTTTTAGTGTAGTTAATTTGTGGTATTTGTTGTCTTGGAGATGAAGAGGACCATCCCTCTCATTCCATAAATTTTTCCTTCATTCAATTGTGTCAATATTTTTCATAGTACATTGGTTCTCGTCGTTTATGGATCATTGTTGAACTTTAAACTTCGACAGATGCGCTAACCGCGTGTTTTAATAATCTTCTTCCTGCACGAATTTTTGTATCATGAAACAATGTTGTTTTTCTTTACTGATCCCGTGTGACAGTGCACTTTAATTTTTTATTCCATGCTGCAGCGCAATCATAAATTGTATTCCCATGATGTTTGTCATTTATTTATTTTTTACATTGCACAATAATCTAAAGCCCACTAGCTACTCAATAATGAACTAGGAATTAAGTAGCTTGCAATTTTTACTTGTTCCTTTAGTAATTATCCCACTTAGAATAAGATTAGAAAGTAAAGGGGTCATTCCCCCTTGAAATCAACTTAGGTAACCAACTTTGAGGCTCCACAGAGATTGATTGTTGTCACTAGTATTCAAGACATCATATGGTTTTTAATTTTTGCTTTAACATATTTAGTTTAAAGTAGTGTAGCATACACTTTGTGCACAAAAGCAAGGACCTCAATCCCATTCCCTTCTCAAGTATGATATTCATAATTTATGTGAATTACAAAGGAGTATGAAGGGTGAAATACCTCATATGCACACTTAGCATTTACTTTTTGTAATCACCATTAGTTTGTTAAAATATCAACTTATAATTTCCATGATTTTGTTTTGATCACTTCACTTAATTGCAGCAATACTATTCTTTTTCATCCCATGTATATTCCCACTAGCCCATTCTAAGGGACCTAAAGACTCTTTCCAACCGAGTATGCTCTTCGCGATTTTAGTGAATCAGAAAGGAAGGAGAGTGTGAAATATCTCCTTTACACTAATTTAATTCACAACAAAATATTTAAGAAGAAACCATTATAAAATTCTCACCAACTAAAATCCTCCACAGGAGATACAAAAACAATAGTTTAGCGTGGTAGGTTGATTGGGATAGGAATAAAAAAAACACCTAACAATTTAACTTCATTAGGAATATTTTTGAAACTTAGCATCATTGTCTTCTAGGGTACTTTTAAATCTTTATATAAGCAAGTGTTCAAAGATATCTCAGATGACATACATGTACCAATATCCAAGGAGTTAAAATTTGAGGCATATATTCCCTCCTTTCCCCTATGAGGAACTCACCTTATTGTTAGGGAGACGATAATATATCACCTAATCCTAACTGCTGATCCGCACTTGACACAAGGTAACCATTGTGGCCAAACTTAGGATAACGCCAAGCAACACTTGAGATTGTAAGTGATTCCTGAAGTCATCTATTGTCGTTGGGTGTTGTTTCCAAGTATTTTTTATTGGAACATTGGTCCCATCACTGGTAGAACTGGATCTTTGTTACCTCCACTAGTCAAATGTTGTGTGGATTCCACTATCACCATCAATTGTGCTTTTAGGAGGCCCAATTACAATTTAGAGGAAGGACGCTAGGTATTTTTAGGGAATTTACACTTGCTCTTCTTTTCTAAATATAAGCTCATTAAACTCGTAAATTAAAAAAAGAACCAATATGTGGACACCATCGTACTAAGAATATTTTCACATATCACTCACATCTTACACTATATTTCATCTGTTGCGGTTGGCATAATTTTTTTCATTTGTCTACATTGTGTCTATTTCATCACCCATCACGTCCAGTTGACAACTAGACTTCCACATTTGAGGAACAAACCCCCTCCTAAGGAAGTCTCAGAGACTACAAGTTCTTTCCCCTCTCTCAATGGGTTATTTTCCTTTATCTCCCCATTACGCATGTGGGATATCACCAAGTCAGCACTTCTCCCATGTCACATTAAAGAGGTATTATAGGAAAGGATACACCTTGCTTGATTCACTCTCTCCACTTAAATATAGTTTTGACCCTTTCTCGTCCTCTTCTCATGGAATAGGTTCACCATTGTTTACTCCCCCACATGGGAGCACCCCACCTTATTCTACCCCATAAGTAGGAAGCCACACTACATCTTCATATTCCCCTAGAAGAAATATACCACCCCCACATATTCCAAGGTCTCCCCCTTGAGGAAACATTATTTAAAATAACATGTCATGCCGCAATCCAGACCTATTATTTATGGCAAGTTTAAACCTCCCTGATCTATCCAAACTTGTTTATGATCCCATAGCCCATGATGCCAACTATCTAGATATAATGGAAAAGATAGCTTCATATATCCATTAATTTGAAGGGAAGTAGAGAGGTGATCCTTCCAAACACATTATGTCTTTCCACCCATGGTGTTCCTCCAAAATGATAGTGGAATATTTGGTTGGAATTAGTCTCTTACAAAGAACCCTAATCGATACAACTGCAAAAATGGTATGTAAATTTGACAAGAGCCTCTCATACCACATTTGATACCATTTCCACATACTTTCTATCCTATATTCAGTTTCCAATAAGGAATGATCTTGGATTCAAAATTATCACATATATTTGATAGAGCACAATGACACATTTATCAGACCATATCCATGAATGGCATTGTCACCACACCTTGTGAAAAATTGACATTCAACCTCCCTTCCTTTTTGATTGGTTTCTCAAATCCCTCCAGCTAGTTATTGCAAATGATTCGGATACCTTAATGCCACAAAGCGATGAAAAATTGAATCTCAAAGACAAAAAATTTGACCTCATATATGCCTTATCAGGGTATCTATACAATGTACCACCAGATTCCCCTCGACATCGATATTTAGGTCATCCCATTGCAGGCATGTCACATTCCATGGATGAGCTCATTGGGTCTATTTCCTCCCAAGTTAAAGTTCCCTCACAAACAAATCTTTCACCACCACCCTTGGTGATGTAGTATTCACCTATCTCCGTTGTGTTGGATCCCACTCTTACTGCACCAAACCCTCGATTTGGACAGCCTCAGTACATAGCGTACAATCATCTTTACTAAGTACAATCAAATCGGTTCCTCATTCACAAATGGAACTAACTACACCAATATATACATCATATGTAACACAACCATCATATATCCCACACTTGGGATATAATCCCTATTACTGATACCCATGCCCTCCTAGTGAGACACCTATGCCTCATATGTGAGTTAACTTTGTCCAACCTTTCATGCAATAGTAAGCTCAACAATTTGAGAAACTAAATATTTCCAATCCCATGAATCCTTATAATTAAGGAAAGAATAGCCAACCCCAACAACAAGGGAAAGGGGGAAACAAAGCTCCCTGGCAAAATAAAAACCAGGGTAACCAACCCCAGCAAGGGGGAAACCCCCCTAAGCAAGGAAAGAATTCAAATTTGAGAAAAATCTACCCTTGTTGAGTATGGTCATTACACTCACCATTTTTCGCTCATCCCATATTGCCAACAAATGTTGGGAGCCAAGAAGTAGACACCTGCAAACCTTCCTCCAGCGCATCCTTCACCACAACCCAAACAATTTGTTTTGCAACAACCCTTTTCCAATCAAGGGGTGGTTACCCAATAGCTTTATCCTCACTACCAGGAAATGGATCATTCCAAAATATTTATATGAACTAGGTATCCTTCAAACTACAGACTCACGCTAAATGGTACACCAACAATGAGACCTCACTGGTACTTGAAGAGACTTTGGTCCCTTTAGGAGGACGCTTGTATATTTTGTACCCTGGTACGAAGAAAATAATGAGGATTCCTAAAGAACCACTAAATCATACCCCTCATAATCCCCACATGAATGCTACTCATAGCTATAGTATTGTCGACGACTTGTCATAATCACCATCCTCCATGTCAACCTTAGATGTACTTCAATCATGCCCTTCTCAACTAAAGGTACTCTTGAATGAAGTAGGTGTTGTTGACCCTTTTGACATAAACCTAATGACCTTTGATCTTGATAAGGGTGAACCATGACTATCCTCATCGATTGGTTTTCAAGGGTCGATCACAGTAAAAAACATCATCATCCATTGATGCATCATTGATGAAGGCGTATCCACATGTGTAATGCATTCTAATGTTTGGAAGAGATTGGGATCCCTTGAGTTATATCCATATTCTATTGTTCACCGCACATATGATGGGATACCATACCAACCCCAATAATTGTAGCGAAAAAACCCCAGAGAGATGAGGGGCAAGATTGTGATGATTGATGTTGAAGTCATTAATTCCCAACTTGACTACAACATCCTCTTGGGTTGTAGTTACATGTATTCCATAAATTTTATCACCTATTTGGTGTTCCATACCATGATGTTCCCATTTCATGGGAAGGTATTCACCCTTGAACAACGTAGCTACTAAAAACCCCATGCATCTTCCAATCCTGAAAATGTGTTTCCTACGATAAGAAAGACAAACACAACACCATAATTTGAGATCATCCTAGGTGTATACAAATATTCTGACCTTCTCAGAGAATATTCAGGACCCCACCTGAAATCCCCACCATACTAGAAGGTCTCATTTGCACCCTTTCCACCACATAAAAAGAATCATCTACACTTAGGGAATCGTCATCAGCAAACCCACCAAGTCATGGCATTGAGAAAATATTAAATCCTTTTGTGCCACCTATGTTCCATATTCCATTTTTATACCCCCCTACAGGAGTATGGGGAACACTGGTAATGGCCCAGTTAACACTTCTAGGACTATCACATGCCCCAATTTTGCAAAAATATATATATATATATATATATATATATATATATTATTTGATATTATTTGAGGACAATATGTAAAATTTTATGCTAAGTTGTAATTGACGACTCAGCAGAGTCAAGGATATTTAATGTAATTCTGAATATTTTATTTATAAATAAATAAAGGAGAGGACAACAACTTAGGAGAGCTGTTAAAAGAGTGTTTACTGGTCAAATTAGTGGAGGATACTGGGTGGAGAGAAAACTAACATGTGGTAGCATCCTCAAACCACTTCTAACTGTTGCAGGTGGAAACCTCCCTACATTTGGGGTCATGATTCCCCAAGAATGTGGAATCAGAGCAGGTGGCTCAATTAATGAAAACTGACCCAAAAGACCTAGGCAATCTTTATAAAAATTCCTGTTGAAGAGAGATAGGGCTTCTCATTCTAGAGAGGTGATAATTCAGGTTGAATGAATGTACTTCAGAGAAATTCAATGGAAGGGAATCTGGAAAATGTTTGAGGGGATAAGTGCTGATTGATCTAGTTGCACCTTTTAAGATAAAGATCATACTGCTGAGAGCAGAGTGTATTACTGAGATATTGGACTAGTCTATTGTTTGCATTCTCCACTAGTTCTCAGCCAAGAAGACCAGGAACAGGCTCGGGGGTCCTAAGGAAGCGTTGTTTGAGCACTCTCCAAGAGATTGGTAAGGAGGAACAACCTCCTAATGCTGTTGTCGTCTGTCCTAAACAGGTTCTACATTATTTTGTTTTACTATCCTAGTTAGATAAATCTGAGTCTGACTGTTATATGAATGTTAAATATTTAGTTTGTAAAATTTTAGAATTTAGTAGTCTTTTTAGATTATTGAAGAAATGAATTTGAAAAGTAATGTGTTAAAATGGAAATAATTTCTAGACTATGTTTTTCCACACCTGGAAAACCAGGCCGTACTCTGGCACAAATAGAATATTTAAAGTAGATGAAAGAAAATGATAAGAGAATGAAAATAATAGATATGGTTCTGCATTCTGTATATAGTGGAGTAATTTAATTCAGTGTGTAAATTATTATTAAAAAGAACAGTGTTCTAGTTATTTATGTTTATTGTTTTAATGAGCATATCTATGTAAAAATGTTGGAAAAGAAATAGCAGTACTACAATAGAGTTATAGTAAACAAATATACTGATACAATAAAAATTATAGGGATACAGTTAAGTATCCAACAAGGTATTAATCACACTTAAATATTTATCATAAACTATTATTAATAGGTACTAGAATACGATTATGTTTACAAACATTATTAATAAAGAAATAATCAAAGTTACAGAGTTAATGTTTTAATCATTACATAACTTTGAATATTTATTAAGTAACAAAGCAATAAACAAATGTAAACAGTAAATATATTAAAGCTAAGAACTTACTTATTCAAGAAATAATTATTTACCATACAAGCTCTAAATCTGTGTAAGTTTAACCTGAGGGTCAAACCCCAGTTCTACTTTCATTCTTTTTATATAAGTATTCTTTAAAACAAAATAAACAAATTAAAAATTAGAATACTATAAGTAGCGCTAGACTGGGTACAGTCTTATATTAAGAACTTACAATATTTTTTTTATAAACTCTTTTATTTAAAAGAAAAGAAAATATTTTAACGGGATAAATAATTTCAATACTATTGTACCAACGAAAAAGAGGTAAATAGAAACCAACACAACTAATAAATTTAAGAATATATTTATATAAGGGTTCTTCTATAGTAACCCTAGTATTCTATCCTAATTGATAAGTGTAAATAAATAAATTTTACCTTATGACTGAGCTCACAGTATTCACATTAACTTTATTTATTTACAAGAGAAACATTAAACAGTAATTATCATTATTAATAGTCGAAGAAGGAAAGACTCTAAATATACAGAACCATAATTTACAGGTTATAAAACTATTGCATAAATGATATAGAGCTCGAAATTAAAATCTCTTTTTTTTTAGAAACCAAATGTATTACTCTGTCAGGATGAAAGGCTAAAGATATAACCAAATTACTTCACCCGGCTCAAGGCCGGTTTTTCCCAGCATTGTGGCGAGGGTTTGAAAACAAAACTAAAAATCAAATTATTAAAACTTCAATTACTGTAATATCCTTTATAAGGCAATGTATAATTTATCAGGGTATTCGAAATAGAGAACCATTAAAACCATTAAGACAGGTGAACTTCCACATAGTAAGCAACAGAGTATGACATTACTTAGCCATAAGGCTGTAAACCTGTTAATAAGTCAAGAAAAGTGAAATACAAGTCATGGCATCGAAGCTGGAGTGACCCTGCTATAGGAAAGGGTTTTAATAACCAAAAACTAAATAACATCTGAGCTAAGTATTTAAAACACCGAAGGAACCGAAGTCGTATTTCTTCTCCAACTGAAACCCTTTTCCCCTTATCTTTACAAAAAGGGAGTTTCCACATTGTAACTGGGGCTTACCCATTGGTCTTGATGTCAATCCAAATGTGAAGAGGATTCTTCCAAGTGAAAATGTGAACTGTAACCTACAAGTGAAGACCAAAAACCTTTATTATAAACTGAGTTTTATAACTGTAATTGTAACTTGAAATTTATAACATTTGTAAGATAAATTCTTTACCTGGAAGCAAAGGAATCTGGAGCCAAGGAGGAAACGAACTAGCACAAAAAACAGTACAAACCCTCGTTCTCACCTGTGATAGAGGCAACAGGGCTCACAATACATACTACACCGATGTTGGAGCAAGATAAAAGTTTTGGCATTTGCCACGAAAGGAATCGACACTAAAAACTACTGACAGAGTAACACTACCCTCACGGCAGTGTAATGCATGTAGAAAGAAAACCAAATGCGAGCTGTGAATCTCGCAATCCACACACTAGAGTGGCAACACTCCTTTACACACAAACAATGGAGCTGGAGACGAGAACAAGCGAGCCCTCATGGCCATAGTAAAACCAGACAGTTCCAAGACCAAACCCTCAATGAAGAATGAGAAGTTAGGGTTACGTTGTAGGATTTTAAATCATGCATTGCATGGTGGTGGTTGTTCCACGTGCCCACCAAATTATTCAATCCACAGTGGGTTCAATGATATAGTTGTCACTGCATTGTCGGGACAACAAATTATTGTCAAGAATTTAATTAATAACTACAATGATAATGTAGTTATAAAGTCAAAACATATCATTACAAAGATAAACCATAAGGTAAGCAATGGAAAATAATAATATTTATATTGCATCGTTAACCCTTGTTTTATGTAGACCTTGAAATATTTCGTTGGTAAAACAACAATTATGGAAAGATCCATAGTATGGTATATGCCCTTGATCATAAGTTACTAGTTCTAATAATAATCATTTATTCAAACATTAGAATGTAAGACTATGTTGTTAGAACTAGTTTTATGTAAACCCTAATGGTAATAATTTAGTTTATAAATCAACAAGGTGTATATAAAAATCAAAAGTGTTTACACCTTGAAATAACTCTTACACTTATATGTATAGTCTATAGTACCATAGAGTAAGATAAACTTCTTGGAAGCTTGTAATAATTAGGTCTCCATAAGGAACCAAAGCTCTAAATGAATTAAACCAAGGCTAGATTAGACTTGGTAGTAAAAGATAGTAAAACTATCTAGGAATAAATATAGCATCACTATGTATTATAAATAAATAATGTGGTAATGTAATTTCTCCACATTAATTATGTCATGAAGAAACTTGGAAGATAGGAATCACAACTTGACGACAATTGTGCAAATGATCATTTACAAATATAGTACAATAATAAGATGATGTATTTCCTTTACTAAAGCTTAATTAAAAGTAAAGCTAAGGGTTCTATTGTAAGCTTGTTTCTTGGAAGGCCTTAGATTTATTTCCATACTTATAAGAAACGTTGAAAAATTCTAGAAATAGCAACAGCAGTAAACTCCTGTTTCAGTAAGAGTGTTGATATACTAAATCATGAGCTCTATGAAGAACTGGTAAATAACTTAGCGTATAGGTGGAAAGAAGATTTATCTAAAGTAGAAGTCATTCTGATAAAAGAAAATTAGTATGGAAAAGTTATTGATCATTACGACATAAATTTAAAATACTGACGTAGTTGCAAAACAAGTAAAGAAAAGTTACTTTACCTCGTAGTATCCTTGAAATCTATTAAGCAAACTTTTACTCTAGCAGTTTATAAATGCTAAAGAAGTATATATGGATTTAACGCTATAATAAACTCCTACTTGTTTAAAAACTTACCTATTGAACCTATAAGATCCAGAAATCCAACTGAGTTAGCAATTGCTAAGTAAGCCCTGATTAGAATATAACTTCTTACCTACTTAACAAAATCAAATCATCGGTACAGCTAGAAACAAATGAATGCAGATTATTTACATCACATATCAAAATTAATCTAGTATTAATTTATATGTGTTTAAGTTAATCATACTTTTGTTAACTGTTTCATTTTTCTATTAACCGCTAGCAGTTAACAAACTACGACTATAGACAATTTATGTTACATCAAAAAAAAAAATTGTGAAAAATTAGGGTTATGACAAGGACTCATGCTAGGATTCCCGATGTGGTATTTTACACCACCCTCCTTGAGATGGCTTCAAAACCCATCGCCCATTATGTGATGGTGTCAATACAACGTGTTACTAATTGTTGAGAGTACAACATCAAGAGTCATTCTCTAGTATCGTGAGTAATATCAAGACTGTATACTTCTGAGTAATATCAAGTCCTACCAATTTCCTCATGTATTAAGGTGGGATCCTAGTACTGAAGTCTTCTGAGTAATATCAAGACTGTAGACTTGTGTGTAATATCAAGTTGTACCCGTGAATAATATCAAGTCAAGTATTCTCATGGAAAACACCCTATGAGATGGACCTTCAGTTATGAACGTGATATTGTGAGTAATATGAAGCTAAGTCTTGAGAGTAATATATGTTGGTCCAATCTACCATTGTAAAATAGAACATGAATTTCATTATCAATCAAGAGGTTCATAGAACGTAGAAGCACATCCAAAGTATATGGATTAGATATAAACTTAGTCTAAAATAAATGAATCTAAATTGACTTTAACATTGTAGGTTTAAGAAGTACTAAACTCCCTTACATGAGATATCATCATATATTCCTTAACATCCATCAGTATTTTACTCATCAACTATATAAAAACTGAGATATCAAGAAGCATAAATGAATATAACATCTTACAATTGAAGACATAATTATATATTGAATTCTTTCACAAGAAATTAACTCACAATATATGCTAATGATACAACAACTAGATATGCATGCTAAAAATCATTAAACTGGTAAACACTGGAATCAAATCTTGAATCAAACATTACTTTGATGAACATGAATTTAATAGAAAGCTACAACAAAATAAAAATGCAACACATACCATAAGTACTTAAGAATGAAAATAGGATCAATGCATAGGCTTGGCAAGGGGCCCTCCAATGCTTCACTTGCACACTTGAACACAATCAGATATTACAGACTCTACTAAATACTAATCAAATAATCCAGCAACATAAATTAACACCAGTCTGGTAACAACTCAAAGGTCTACAAATTCTATTAAATCCTAAAGTAAAAATTCCAAATTCTTAAGTTATCAAACCATCTATGTCTTGAAGTATTTATACAAATCGTTTAAAACCATGAATGCTAAAATCAATCATGATCTAAGGTTGGGATACCATATTCTTTCTCAGAGGGTCGAATTCAACCTTCAGATCCACAAAAATGGATGAAATCCCATGAAATCCCAAAACTGCCCAGATTTTATCCTTAAAGAAAAATATTTTCTACACAATGGCCTAGTTTGACCGACATTAACCAGCCACCCCTGAAACTATTTTCGTGAAGCTTATAGATATTTATCCATCCTTGGACATTAAGGATCATGCCACATGTCTCCTATTTCACCCTGTTGTCTTGAAAGCATACGAACTTTGGAGCAATTACGAGAAGTTATGAAATCCTATAATTTCTATTAAAAATTTGTAAAATTCAATTCATAAGAATTAATGAAAAATGTACCTTATATGGTAAATTTTAAAGAAAATGTCTATGGAATATGATATATATGGAGGGAATTTGAAGGGAAAATATGGATTATATATTAAAAGTAAGTATAAAAAATGGTGTCCAACATCTCCCCCAAGAGGAAGATCTTGCATGTCCTCATGCACAAAAAGTGTCTTTGGATTGTTGTCAATGGTCCTCTTCCCTCTCTACTACCTGCAATAATGTATCCACATTGGCCTAAGTTGTATGAAGAACCTTTAACCTTTGATATTTTTCCTTGAATGCTTTATTTTGTTGAAACCACCTGCATGCTTGTTTGGAGATCAAAATATTTTGGATTTTAAGATTCTTATTCCTCTTCTTCGGTTTGAGTTTTATTATTTTGAATTCTAAGCATTTCATTTTCCTTCTTAAGATACCCCTCAAGCAATTCTAATTCCTTCACATTTATTTTTAACTTCTTTATCTTCTTATCTTTCTTTGAAAACTCCTTATTTTTCATTTCTCTTGTAGCCTCTGTAGTTTGTTGATGATGAGTAGGAAAAGTAATATCCATTTATTCATTTTTTTTCTCTTTTTCACCTATTGCATTTTATTTTTCTTTCTCTTCCAAAGTCTGAATGTATGCATATTGAATTTGTTTTGATTCATTGTCATTTTCTATTATCTGTCATTTTTTAACTTGTTGGCGTTTTCTTGATTTTCTTTCATATGTGGTGAAAAAATTGTCTTTTTCTTAGACTTATTTCTCTATTTTCACCATACTTCTTGTTCTTATCCTCCCCATAGGATGTTTTGAGATTGTTTCCTTGGGTTTTTGAATTTCCCCTTCATTATGGGTGTGTGCAAGAAGTTGAGGGTCTCTTTTGGCGTGTTAGATGCAATACAAAACTGAAAAAACAGACATCCATCAACTTGCATGGATATTTTGAGACACTTACACAATGAATCTTGTGGTCAGTAAAAAACAATAGTTGTAGGAAATTGAATGACCTTTCCAAATATATAATTTTTTTCTATTGAAAATGTTTTTAACTATCTAAAGTTAGAAAATTTTTAACGGGCACTTTTTATTTTTGGGACAAATTATAAGGTATATGTTTTTGTGGGTGCAGCATCTGAGTGTGTAAATGATGGAATAAACTTACGAAAACCGGTATACATATAGAGAACATATAGGACTAGTGCACGACTATTTTTCCAATAATAAAAATAATATTTTTAAATTTGTTTTTAATTATCTAAGAGATCAAACCTAAAAAGCGGTATGTCAATTGTGGGTGTAGCATTTGAATGTCTTAATGAAATTATTTGGAAATGGGTTTTTTACAGCATGTAGAGTTTGGTGTTCTTTAGTGCACCAGACAATTTTTTTTTAAATGGTTGAGAAACGAAAGAGATATGGACAAAACACTAACAGTGTGTTTTTTGAGTTGAGAAATGATGACAGAAGATAAATAAGAAAAAAATAGAAAAAATTACGTATTCTTGTTAAAATTTACATATTTAGAATCTGCAAAAAAAACGATATCCGTTTCTAAAATCTCATAAAAAATGGAGGTGTGCAGCATA
>LPNX010010299.1:0-2500 GCA_001517045.1 Pseudotsuga menziesii | reverse complement strand
TGGTGATGGTATTTAGGATTGTGAACTTCTTGTCGAAAAATACCCGGCTAAGAAGGTTTTAGATACAACCAGTCATTCCATGTTTGTTCAAGTTGAGAATGAATTCTTTGCCAAATGCTTGGGGAATTGAATATGAAAAATGATGAAAGTTTGCCTCCTAATCAATATTTTGATCAAAATTGTAGCATGTTTTTGTTGAAAGTGAAATGCTTCATATTTACGTTAATGTTATGCTATCCCATGACACATGTAAAACAGTGAAAGAATAAAACCACATTGTCATTGATGATGTAGTGGTTTTAGAAGAAAATCCTAGGAGTTTCCAGGTCATGTGTGGCAAATGATCTCGTTCTTTCATTTAGAATGAAGTTTAAGTTCAAGATTTTTATATTAACTGTTATTATTTTAGGTTACCCTTTACAACCCTCCAAGTTCGTAGTTATACTCCAGTCATCTGAGCTTGGTAGCAAACAATTGTTTATTTTGGAGCAAATGATAAGTCTCCAGTATCCAATAACTTTATATTAATTGTCTTAGGAGGCCAGAGGTCTTGATGCTAGACCTAGGATTGTACAAAAATTGGTTGGCCTTGGCGATAACAAGACATCCAATATTGTCAAACGCATTGCAGAAGAAGAAATTGCACATGTTGCAGTGGGCGTGTCTTGGTTTCTGACAGTATGCAGAAAGATGGGTTGCATGCCTGACAAGACATTTACAGGTCTGTATGGAAATATGAACCCCAATAGATACATCTGGAACGTGAACTTCATAATCCTTTAGATGCCATGCCCCAAGCATGCCTTTTCGTTGATCTACCCTTGTTCATCAACTTGCTTTTATGACATACATAATTTTGGTGTAGTATTGCACATTGCATGTTTGTTACAGAGCTATTAGAGGAGATTGATCTGGAGCTAAAAGGGCCATTTAACTATGAAGCAAGAGCAGAAGCTAGAATGCCTCGTGATTGGTAGGTAAAATTCTTTCTTATTGTTTAGAAGAAATTTGTCATTAACAGGACAAACTGTTCCTGTTTCTTTTTTATTGGTTTGTTTGTACTTATAGTATAAATACCCTCATTTTTTGCATGGTTTGATTTGGAAGCCTATATTTTGACAAGCCACCCTAATTGCCTTACTGTTCTTGAAATGCACTACAAAATTCTAGATCAGCTCTATGATTACTACCATCTGTGCATTGTACAAGAGCAGTCATAATCAATGTGGGCAAGCTTGTTATGATGTATGCATTTGTATTTGATTCTGGTTTAAACTAGGAAATTAGGACTTCATGGGAAAGAGTGTTATTTTCTATATTGAGACAAATTAAGAGTTTCATATGATTAAATGCTTGGTATAGGTACGACACATCAAATTTGGGTCTGTCAAGATGGGATAACCACCTTGACGTGGAAAATGACAAAGAGAGAATGATATTGCAGGTATGTTTGATCCCTTGTTTGTTTGCTTGTTTTAGACTTTATGGGTATGCTATAATTTAGCACATCTGACAATTTTGATAGAAACTTTGTTGTCGATGAAATTTTGCTTTGATAATTACTACCCGTCATGGAAAGGATGCCAGTACTGAGCAGGCTCATTGCAATCCTCATAAGTTTCCATTTTCTGATGAACGTATCAAAACCACTGATTTCGATCTCTCTAAGGTGAGAATCAGATCCTTTAAAAGAATTCTGGTCATTGTAACATGTTCTTGACCATGGGTGATTAGTGGAATTGTTAAAACTGTAACAGGTTTATGAAAGGATTGCTTGCATAGTTGCCATGGAGAAAGAAAATTCTGAGCTATGGTAGTGACAAAAATTGTTCTTTGCACATCTACTTGGGTTTTTTTAACATTGGTAACACTGGTAAACCTTAGTCTGTCTTCTTGGATGGATGGTTAATTAATAATATATATATCTTAAAATCAATCCTAATGTCACATACAAGTTCCATTTGCATTTACACAAGGTGCAAATATTCAAATTCGTACCTTCTTGTGGTTGTACATAGGTGTTATTTTTACATGCATCTGCAAAGATCTGTGTTCAGGGTTTGCTTTGTTCTCCATGCATTACTTTTATGAAGGCATGGACATTTTTACCAAAATCAAGAACAATACACATCATTTGTTAGAATTTAAGGGCCAGTTATATTAAAAAAGCATAGTACATGCTGGCTTAAAAAAGTAAGCCAGCGCTATGGTAATTGCAGCTCCAATAGCATATATATATAAATTGAATTACCATCCCGTAGGGAAATTACAGAACTCGGTTTTTCTATTTGTCGAATATAAGCACCTTGCAAAGCAATCTCAATTGCAAGACGGTCTGTTATTTCATCTCGAGAATTGACAGTGAGAACTTGGCATTCCTCATACTGCTCACAAAGTGTAAGTAATGAAGTATCTTTAGATGTCTGCTCTATCCAAAATGTGTCCTCTCTTGAAACTGGGATCTTTCTCAGAGACACTTTCCACAGACCTGCCTGGAGCA
>LPNX010010297.1:312172-393841 GCA_001517045.1 Pseudotsuga menziesii | reverse complement strand
AATGCAGTCTGATTATTGCACCCTGCACCTACAGTCCATCATGCATGCATGCTATTGTATGAATACACCTCAGCCACCTGCTATTAAGAATAGTATGAAAACTGAATCTGTAGCTGCATATCCGTTGTGGATAATGTTCTAGTGTGATAAATCACATGCATCCCAAAACATTAATGAATATCAGTCCACTCAAATTTTTTAAGATATCGAAAAATCTGCTATGGTATGATCACTACACCTGAAAAAAATGTGCAATTCTCCAAGTAGCTTGGTCCTGCATGCTGGCCTAGAACACCCTTAACCTCAGCCACTAAATAACTGCCAAAACTAGCAGCCAAGATGAGCACAACCCCCATGCCCTTCCGCTGTTCCATGAATATCCAATTACCTCTACTTTAACTCTATGTCTTATCTGCATGGAAAATAATTTCAAACATACTTTCACAAGTGCGCCTTACCCTTTAATGTGCAGTGGATAAGAAAAGATCCCAAAATAGCTTGCATGGTGTATTCTTTCTGGACTGTGAGTCAGATAAGGTGAAATCTAACTCCTATAATACATTTGCTCACCTTCCAATATAATAAAGATCTCTAGAATAACAATGCATGTGTCCTTGTGTAACTACTGTTATACTCCTAATTCATGAATATAACCACCTGTAGAGTGCACCATTCTAGCTCAATGACAACACAACTGCTTGCTAAAGTACTCAAACGCATGCATTCCATGCTGCTGTCACAATTCTCTTCACTTGATCCGAACACATGCCTTTCAGCTTTGAGTACACTACAGGAAACAGTTTCTGCTATTATGCTTATGAAACCATTTTACAAATGGGGCATAGTGGAAGAGAGATGCCCAATTGATGAAAGGGAGCTGGAAAGGCACTTACAATAGCGCTACAAAGTGGGTAAATGGCAGAGGCACATCAAAAGGAAGTAAAAGTATTATATAGATCAAATAATTTTATCAATGTCAAACAAATGAGCACAAAAGGAGAGATCAAGACCCATGACTACATGAATGTCATTATCCCTAGGAGAGATAAATATATTATGGCTCAGCTAAGAACCAAAGTGCACAGGCTAAGATGTGAAATAGGAAAGTGGGAGCAGCTCAAGGAAGAGTGGGGGAAAATGACATGCGAGGTTTGTGAGAAAGAAGAGGCAAAGACCGAACAACATTTCTTGTTACACTACGAGGTACATGTCCACATTTGGAAGATAACAAATTTGCAGTTCGATAGTTGGGATACAGCATTTCAAGAAGACCAATTTTAAGACACAACAAGCTCGCTGCAAGAATGATGCACATAAGGGACAATATTTTGAAAGCAGTTACAACAGGGTAAAGGATTCTTGGTGCAGAGAGAAAAAGGCAGAGACCAGACGAGTAGTCCAAAAGTTCTTTGTACCATACTGTGTCTCCTGCCTCTGATTTGCTCTTTTTTTTCTTTCACACTGGGCACTTAATGAAAATGTTTCATTGGATGTAAGTGGCTTTGTCCCATAGGCTATTTGGTCTTGTGGACTGTTTGCTAAAAGCTATCATATTATCTTCTTTAGATACCCTGACCAGAGATGCCTTGCATTATACATACAGGAGGCCCTTAGGTTTCGAGCTCATATTCTTTAGCCATCTGCTTGACCAGATTCTACCTAGTGGATCACTTCCTTTTTTACAGTGCTACCCCCAGGAAGGTGGATCACTTCATTTTTTACATTCCAATAGCAGCATAGCTTTGGCCTCTAGATTTGTGCAGACCTATGGGACCTTCCCTCGTCTTCTAGGATATTTGTGGCATGACATGATCAAATCCCTCCCTATGAGGCAGACAAGACTCCCCAGGCCTCTGTGATGGGCTACCTCCTCTAGACAGCAGTGCAGTGGGCAGTCCAGGCCTTCCACAAGTCCCTCCTATGGACTACATACTATTTTGAGTTTTCTTCATTTGGCCTTGGATGTTAGGAGAGATGGATCTATTCCATGATGGACCTACCTCATCACTTTTAGATATTCTTGCTCCTGGATCTTTCACTCTGATACATATCCACCCCTATGTGGCCTTCCACGCTCAAGGTCGAGGGTTTTCCATGTTTCTCATGCTTCAGCATACACTTCTTGCATTGTTCTACTTCACTTTACTATACTACTTTCTGCCTTTTATAGGAAACTGTTTGGTACTCCTGCTTTGTAATAACATCATTGTACTTAGCAGTCCCATTGACCTAATTTTGTGGTCATTAGTTGGACATTAATAGCATTATCTTATTTTATCTATCTCTTTCTCTCTCAGTGAGATCTGATTCTTTGTCTGGCAGAAGTCACTCTTCTTATCCTGTCTAACTTCCATTCACATCATACATGCCTTTACACAGCTTAAGAAAAGATGTTGTGATAGGAATTAAGAAATAGAATAGTCAATATTATAATCAACCTCTAACTCTTGTAATGAATGGTATAAAGCAAAATGCACTGTGTTTTTTCATTCTATGAATGTATATCATGTAGCAAGGCTAAGTTTTTCCAATCTTTTGGCAAATAATGTGGCATGCCGCACACAATCTCACATTTTTCCCAGCTGAGTGGATGTGTCATTTCGCTGGACAAAAGTTTCTATGTGCTTCAACTGTCTGCATTATTTATGTGATAGATTATACAGCTTGAACTGTTGCTAGTTATAAAAGACCTAGCAGAGCAGAAATCTTTGGCTTACAGGTGTGAGGAAATGCTGGTTTGAGTTCGCAAATATAAGGAGCACCATAGATAACTTCAGAGTAGCTAGGCATTCCACCATTTCTTAGATAACATATAACTGTGATTGATTTTGGTAGTAAAACTTATATTGTGGATATAATTAAGTAGTGGAGCAATTATCCTTGGATCTTGTGGCAGGACCATCTACCAAAGTCACTGTTTCTTTCTTTGTTGTGCTTTCTTGTCCTACATTGTAACTGATAAAGTCTATACACTCATCCTAATGGTTGAACTTCAAACAAGTTCAAAGTACATATAAAGACTTTTAAGTCTATTATTCACCTCCAGGCAAGGAATGTGAGAAGATCTAGTTTGTTCTATCTATTGTCTTATGTTTTAAAATTTACAAAAAGCATGGAGTGTGCCAAAGCTTATTCGTTTAGCATTCCAAATAAGGATATAATTAGTTTATGAATTTGGGTCCTTAATATTTATTTGCAGTATAAATTTATGATGTTCAATGTTTTTACTTTCTTAAGAATAAATTCTGATTAGAATTTTTTAACAAGCTCATTTTATCATGTACAGGTTTAGGATCTGATGATCTATGGATTGCAAATAGATCATATAGTTGTTTTGATAGGCCATGGGAAGAAATAACTGAAACAACGTTTTACCAAACTCTAAAATTTGGAGTGGTTTTTATCTGCTCTTTTACATTTGTTGTTGGTCCCATCTATTTATGGCAATGAAGCATTGTACACAAGCAGTCTGAGACTCTGAATCCTATGGATGGGAATGATGGGAAAGAGGCCCCATCAACTAGTAATACTATCTTCCTCAAATGAGGATGATTGTACTAAAAATGTGCTCTCCTCAAAGATTGTTGTTTGTGATTCAAAAATGAGAGCTTATGGTGAACAAAAGAAGCTTAAGGATGGCAAGGGCTATTCTTGTCCTGGCATTCAGTTGCAAAAAACAAACCTTTCGAGAACTGAGGTAACATTCTTTGGTTGTTACATATCTAGCTTAATTGCAATTTAAGTGACATTGTGTAAATGCATGCTTATTTTATTATAATGAAAAATTCTAATGCTTATCATGTATGATTATTTGGAAGGGATTTTCAGTTCTTATTTGAAAATCATCCTTAAAAGATTGCAAATTATCCATAAAAGACCAGTTCGAAGATTTGTTTTTTGCTCATGATAGAAGTTACCAGATTTGTATTAAACAAGTTGCATAGTATAAGTTTGTGTTTAAGTTTGTAGGAAATAAACTTCTGAACCAAAATCTTCTATTAAACTACTGTTTTTAAGCAATGCAAATAAAAAGCACCAGATTGTGCTTTCTGGCTGTTTTGCTGCCAAAACCAGCGTAGCCTTTGCATATTTTGAGTCTTAAGGAGTCATCTCCCAAACTGGACCCTATGGATGTCCTTATAATAAGAATGCGAGCTACAAGAACAAGAGCATCATCAGTATAAGTAAACCTCCCATCCTCTACCTTCAGAACTTGATTTACTAGGTGTTCTTCAAGTTCGATGGATAAGGCACACCTCATAACAAGTTCATGTAACAGGTTAAAGCATGCTTTGTGAAAATGTTCAAGGAAGTGTTTTTCATAGGACATATCTGAAACACCAGCCCCCTCCATTCTTTCATCAACTGAAAGTTGTGGCTGTAGCATTCGTAAAAGAGCACTGAAACTCACGGGCTAAGAATGGAACTCGGGAGATTCCCATTCTGAATTGAGTTGAAGGTTTAACTGCCGATTTTGACCAATTCGACCCCCCTGATCTGTCAATTCCCTATTTTATCCACTACACCCTTGTGTGTCCATTGGACTGTGTTACAACTTACAACTTTCTGCAGTGATCTAGTTATTAGTTTCTCTGATTTGGAGTAGTAAGCTATTCTGCAAGTAGTTGCTGCAGTGCAAGGTTATTCCCTACCATGGCCATTATAAGAGTGTGTCTGCTCTGTTTCAACCTTGCTTTTCATCGAAAGTTAAAATTTATGAAATTAGAAAATATGTGAAGCACACTTATTTCTGTTTAATATCCTATCTTTTCCATGGGTGATGATTTGCTGTTAATTTCTTTGCAGTTTTATGATGTATTCTCTGGAATAGCTCTTGAATGTTGACACCAGCATTTTGTGGGCACTGACATGGGCTAGAAAGCCACTGAAAAAGAAGTGGTTGAAGCATATCATTGCTCCAGCCATGGATTATTTGTCAATACTTTTGTCAATCCGAGGAGAAATATTTATTTGAATGGAGTATACCCTTACTACTTTGGACAGCTCTCAAATGGTTGTCGATTGCCCATTAAACATTGACAGTTGAGATTATTCAAGGAAGGAAATAAGCATATATATTCAATTCAGTATGAGGGTATCCAGATGTCTGTGTATTTTCAGTTGTTTTTTAAATTTCCTCTTTGATATAAAGGTTTGAT
This sequence comes from Pseudotsuga menziesii, assembly GCA_001517045.1. Lineage (NCBI taxonomy): Eukaryota > Viridiplantae > Streptophyta > Pinopsida > Pinales > Pinaceae > Pseudotsuga > Pseudotsuga menziesii. The sequence goes on along the minus strand of LPNX010010297.1, from coordinate 388,682 downwards.
CTTTACGAATTGAGCAGAGATCCCTTTTTAACGGAGTTGTTCCCAATTGAGAATGCAGAGGATAATTCAACAGTGGTACCTGAGTGAAATTGCAGGATCTATTGAATAAGGGATTATGGTTCAGAGTGGATGCTATCACAAGGCTTGGAGGAAGTAGATTGCAGAGGACAGTTCATTAGCGGCACCTGTGTGGAATTGCATGAGCTATTGATTAAGGGATTATGGTTCATAGTGGTTTCTGTGTGAGAAGCAAATTTGGATTCCATGTATTGGCAAGAAACAGCGATAGAGGGAAGATACATTGTGCACAGATAATCCCGAGGAACAAATAATTGTTTTTTGTTAGTCTAAAAAATAATATTCAGAATATCACTTTTTGAAATTTGTTCAAGTATTATTGGAGTAAAGCAAAGCAAGCAACTGTATTATTGGAGTAGATATTACTTTTGCAAGGCTTTATCATGTGCTGTAGCTAGGTATTTTTTTTATAAAAATTTATAATAAAAAAATTCCCTGCCATCGCTTAAGCAACGACTATAGATGTCGCTTATTCGACGCTTTCTCTTGATATTCGTCTCTTAAGAGACATATCTTTATGTCGCTTATCCGACGCTTTCTCTTGATATTCGTTGCTTAAGCGACGGTTCTTTATGTCGCTTATTCGACGCTTACTCTTTATAGCCGTCGTTTAAGCGACGGTTATTCCTATCGCTTATCTGACTCCTAACCGTTATCTTCGTCGCGTATCCGACGGCCATTCTGTCGCTTTACCGACGGTATGAAGGCTATTTTTTCAAAAAAATTTCACTACCGTCGAAGATATTCTGTCGCTTAAGAGACGCTTTACATTTAACCGACGGTTACTTAGGTGTCGCTTAACCGACGGTTACTTAGGTGTCAGATAACCGACAACAAGTTTCTGACGCTTAAAATAAAATCAAAGTGTCGTACATGCGACAGGCAAGTGTCGAAAATCCGACATGACGGCCGTCGGATTTTTGGTCGAAATGTAGTAGTGAGGCAAGTGTGATGCAAGCACAGGTCCGCAGACACTTGCATCACCATGCTGTGGCTTGTAAATCGAGGTAACTTCCGGGGAACGTGCCCAAAATTTGTTTTCTTAAATATGAGACGATGGTTTCATAAGGAGATAGAAATTTGGGCCTGAAGGTGTGAGAGGTGTCTTGAACAGGTTCCGGGTGATTTTGGATTAGCAACTAATGGTGTTTGCCCCTGACTTGTGGAAAAAACGTTGAAAAAAAAAGAAAAAAAAATGAAGCGACTCATTAGTGATGTTAAACGTAAAATCTATTGAGGTAGAGCCTGTTGCGGGGATTCTCCAAGAGTCACTCCATCAGAGTCAATAAGGGTGTATGCTCCTTTTCCAAGGCAATGATGGATGACGTATCAGCCATACCACATTGACTGGAACTTTCCTTTTCCCAACTTGTCGTTCGGTTGGTTGTAGACTAGAACCATATCGCCTTCACTAAAAGTGCGAGGGTGGACATGGGAGTCATAGTGGCCCTTTGAACATGTTTTCGCTGCTTCGATGGCTTGAATGGAAGCTCGACGGTCTTCTATGGTTTGCTCGAGTTGGAGGAGTTATTCTACTAAAGGAGAAGTATCAGGAAGGAGTTCTATCGCGAGGCGGAGGGATAGGATTTGGCACTCTATAGGGAGTATTGATTCAACGCCATGTACTAGGCGGAAAGGAGTGAAACCGGTTGTGGTTTTTGTGAATGTGCGATAAGCCCATAGGGCAGAGAATAGCATGTGATGCTAGTTGGTTTTATGGTTTTCCACCATCCTTTGGAGCATTGTTTTGATGATTTTGTTGAGTGCTTCAACTTGGCCATTTCCCTGGGGTAGTAGGAAGATGAGTACTGGTGTTTGAATTTCAACATGGTTGACAACTCAACCCAAACAATGTCTCGAAAGTGTGCTCCATGGTCTAAGACTAATTGTTTAGGAACACCAAATCGTGAAATAACCGTGGTTGAAGAAGAAGCGCACTGCTATTTCACTTTTGCAATCAAATGTGAGCATGGCCTCAACCCACTTGGTGAAGTAATCGACTGCCATAATGATGTATTTATGACTGTTGGCCAAGACCGGGTTGATTGTCATGAAGTTGATTGCCCATTTGAAAAAAGGCTCGACTGTAACTATGGGGTGTAATGGTGCAAGGGGGGTTCTTACCTTTGGGGCAAAGAGCTGACAGTTGCGACAATGCTTGACTGCCTCTATGCAATCAGCGAAGGTAGAAGGCCAGAAGTAGCTGGCGCATAGAATCTTCTGGGTGGTTGCCAAGCCTAAAAGGTGGCCACCACAGGCTCCACTATGACAGTCATTGAGGATGGTCTCGGCCTCATCACAGGTGAGGTAACAACGTAGGATGGTATCAATGCCTTGACGATACAAAACATTTCCAATCAGCAAGTGGCAAATGGCTTGATGTCAGATGTGTACCCTATCCTCACGGTTTAAGCGTGCTGTGAACTTCTGTGTTCGTAAATATAGAAGGATGTCCCCATACCATGGATCTTTCGTGGATATGACGAATAAAAAATCATCAGGGAGTTCATCCTTGGGTGGTGATGACACAGTTAATGGGGGTAAGTCGATCATGAGTGTCGCCAGCGTGAGTGCCTTTGTGCTTTTTGGGGAAACGAACTCTAAGTCAAATTCTTGGAGGACGACTACCCACTTAGCTGCTCGACCTTGTAGAAGGAGACGGATTAAGAGGTATCGCGTTGGGTTTGAATCAACCACTACACGAGTATGGTTTGCGATGATGTAGTGGTGCAAATTCTGAGCCGAGAAGACGACGGAGAGGGCCAATTTCTCCTCGGGTGAATATCATAGTGGAGGTCATGTTAGCTTCTGACTGATGTAGTAAATCACGTGCTCATGGCGAGCATCATCTTCTTGGACCAAGACTCTAGCAATGGCATTGTCCGAGGTCAACACATATAGAATGAAGTATCGAGTGAAGTCTGGTGCTGAGAGTAATGGTGCATAAGCCAAGGTTGGCCAAATCCATTTGACACTCGAACAAGTCTTGGCAGTGGTGAGAATAATGTCCATACAATCCGTAAAGGGCACATGCATGGTTTGTTCTTAATGAATTGTTTCCGACTATTGGCCCACTTGGGAGTTCAACCACAAGAAGGTTTTACATTGTATCCATGGCATCCAGGTGTGCGCGGATTATAGGAATTTCAGGGCAGTTTTGAGTTGGATGGCCCTATACTTCATAGACGGTGCAAGGGAGGATCTGTCGAGGCTTAGTGGTAGTTTTCACACTCTTGCCCATGGCCCTTTTTAGGTGGGGCAATGTAGGTGCGGGTGCGGTGCTTGGTTTTTGTGGGTCGGGTGGAGGGTGAGACTCGACAGCAATGGGTTGCACGGGGGTTAAGATTCCCTGGGGCATTGGTGGTTGAGCTGGTGGATCAAGATACCACACAGGAATTCCCAATGTAAGGTTGGGTAAGTTTAAGGTGGCCATTACTAGCTTGCTCATGACACCAGGCAGGGGAAAGAGGAAGGGAATTGTGTGGATTGGAGAGGAGCCCAGATAACTCCCTGATGGTTTTATGTGGGGATGAGGTTGTGGTTGCAGATGATGCTATGGCTACTGTTGCTGTTGTGGCTATGGACGGTGTTCTGGTTGCGGTTGGGGCTACGGCTGCGGTTGCCACCAATCCTTGGACTAGTAATGGGTTTTGGAGCACCATAGGAGGAGGTCTTTGTGGTGCCGAGTTAGGTTGGGCTTGGTCCATTGTATTGGTGGCATGTTGAACCTCATTTCTAATGGCATATTTAGCGTGACCCATGAAGGGACACTCAAATGTGTAATGCTTGTAGACCTCACATAGTGTGCACAGTTGGTTTGTCCGCAATGGAGCGTTGTGTCTTGGTGCATTTGGTCATTGAGGATTTTGGGCTGGGCGTTTTCCCAAGACATTGTTGGGAGGATTTGGTTGTTGACCGCCTCCCTGTGGTTGATTGTTTCCTTGGTTCCGAGGTCATTTATTCCTGGATTTCCCTTGTTGGTTATTGGGGGCTGGTTGGTTGGGATGGTTTTGTTGTGCAAACACTTGTCCCAATGGAGCAAGTGGAGCAGGGGAGGGGGCTTGAACAGCCTGTACCGGTAGTGCATAGTAGATTTGGGTAGGTGTCGGTGCCACAAATGTGGGAATTTTCCCCGCATATTTCTGTGTCAACCAAGATAATTCCTGGGTCTGCTGTGGTGGCACAGGTTGTGCGTAAGAAGTTGTGGCTCCGAACTGGGACATCATTCTTACATAGTCCAGAGTTTGGTTTTGGTAGGAAACACTAGCAGTGTTGCTTGGTTGTGGTGGTATTGTAGGTGGTGTTGGAAGGTGCTATGGTTGGTGAGAGACAGAACGTATGATGCCATCTACAGCATGGGATGCCCCCGGTGCATCCCGGTAGGAGGTGCCTGCACAGGGAGCATCTGGAATGATGGTGTAAAGCTATCCATATTGTGCATAGATCAGATCAAACTGTTGGGATTTCAAGATGGCCTCTTCTTCAGATTGGGGACGTTTGGATGCGACGTCCTTTGCTATAGGTGGGAGCAAGGTTTTAAGGAACTAATCCAGGAAGATCCTGTCATCAATTTGGATCTTACACAAACTACGGTGTCGCCACCACTCATGGATGTGGTAGATTATGTGGGTCACAGTATTCTAGAGGCAAGATAACAAGATCTCCACCCCTTTGTCATATTTGACGGGGAGTTGGAAATATTGTAGGAACATGAAAGCCAAGGAGTTGAAATCCGGGTACTTGGCTTGTGGTAGCTTAATGTACCATTTGGTTGCAGCACCTGTGAGGGTGCGTTGGAATAGTATTAGCCTAATTGAATCATCTATGATGTTGTTTGATGAGCACCATAGATGAAATGTCATGATGTGGTTTTGGGGGCACTCCCCTACCTTCCCTTCAAACTTGGGAATGTCTAAGGGAAGTTTGGTTGGCATGGGAGGCCAAAACTTTTGGCAGCAAATAGGGTCATTTGTTAACCAAGCCAAATCAGGCAAGTTGAGATGTGCCATGGAAGGAAGGTTTGACCCCAGGTTGATGTGAGATGGGGCAGCCATGGTGGTGGGGTTTGCAGATACATGATGCACCTGCATAACTGGGGGTACTTGTGGCACCATTGCGGACGGGCCAGTGCCCCCAAGTGTGTTAGGAAGCGTAGTGTAGGTGGAAGGACCACTGCCCCCATGTATCCTAAGTGGGACAGTGTGGGTTGAAGGCATATTGCCCCCATGTGTTACAGGTGGGACAACTTGACTGGTCAATATGGGTGGTGGTAGCTGGCTTATGACAATTTGCATGACCATGCTAGGGCCACCTGCAGGGGTGTTGGTGGTCATTTGTGGTTTGGACATGGGTCCACTAGCAATTACTATGCCGAAAAATGGATTTGGGTTTGCACCAACCATGGGGCTTGATGGTGCCATGTACAGATCTGGTTCAAACTGATATGGGTATAAATCTGAATCAGAGGTTGTGTAGCCTTCTGATGGTGTAGAAGGTCGTCAAGAATCTCGACGATGTCGGTTTAATGACTCGTACTGTGACGGTTCACCTCTTAGGTGTGAGGAAGAGTGTGAGGGATCAATTATGTCAAATTTGTATGTCAAAATGGTGGTAATGATTTTTGGACCTCGGTTTCAATGGCTTCCTATTGGCTACAGGTGGTCACTTGGCCACCAAGACTACCAGAAGACAACGCTTAGCTTTTTCCTCACGGGAGTGCTACTCAATCGGTGGGGGTTGCTGCCCATTTCGCTTGGCAATTCCTCTCAGCGGCCAGCTACTTTAGGGTTCCCGTGATACTCCTCACAATGATTTTTTGGGCTCAGCCCAAGTACTTCCCATGGTTAAGGTAGTCAGGGACTTATGTCCTCAAAGACTAGAAATGTTTAACTTAGTGTAAATTGTAAATTTTACTGGCTCACTCAGCGTCATGAACTGAGTTGGGTTGATTTATATGGTATGGTGTGTATGTCTTTTGTTTTTCTGTTATATCTGGTGGCTACTTAAATGGTTTATGAATATTCTGCAAAGTTCATAACTTTGTGAATGAAAAGCAGTAAATAGTAATTAGAAATTTTTAGACATGTACCATTTGTGATCCTGAACTATGATATCCTGACTAAGTGACTACCTTGCACCTATATTTCTCTTCAATCGAGAGAGGGTGTTGGGCCCTCAACATAATGGAACTAAGTCCATCCATAGATCCACAGGTCACCCTTCAGATCCAAGGTTGGTCAATAGGGAGGATGTTGAGCGCCATGAGAAGCCCTCCTTCTCTACCCCCTCTACCTTCCAAGTCACCCGTTTTTAGTGGCTTCAAAAAAAAATAGGTGAAGTGCCTATTACTATACAAGATTCACCCTTCGTCTTATCCCAGAATACCCTGAAGGGTGATGACTGGGTAGAGGAGGAAGGGTTAGGAAAGATGTTGATTTTAAGTAAGTTTTAATCAAGCAATGTTCATTAACCCATTAAGCATTGATTTACACTTTGATTTAATTAAGCTTTGTTCTATAAATGAAATGAACAGAAACAGAAACAGAAATAGAAATAAAAACAATTTGGATGGACAGAGGTGGCTGAGCCGCAGTGACAGTCGTTAACTTTTTAAAAAATCAAACTCTGAGTGACAGATCGCACTTTTCAGGTCAAATGTGGCGAGGGGGTCGCCAAATTTTTCCAGAAACAGGCGAGGTGGTCACTCAAAATTTCCAGACAGAAGCGGGCTCACTTCTGGAAGGGGGTCGCACCTTTTAGGGATAAATAGGTGACCTAGTCGCACCTGTGAGGCCAGAATGAGCGACCTGGTCCCCTCTCTGGGCCTGATAAGAGCGACCTGCTCCAGAAACTAATTTTTTTTTAACCCTGAGTCAAATCTGACTGATAGTAACCTGTAATGTGGCCAAATGGACTCGCATTTTCCTTGAGGAGGATCGACAGTAACTGGAAATGTAAATAAACTAGAATCTAAGCTATATTTTAATAGAAAATTAAACTAGGGCAAAAAACAGAACTAAAAACTGAAACTCTGAAAAATAAACCCAGGGATCCTGTGGGATCGACCTGGTATGGTCACTAATTATGTAGCAGGGATTTCCCCCTTACTACAAGGCAGGAATGGCTACCTTTCATCTATAGGATGGAAGGATAGGGTTCCTGGTGGTTATGCAAGAAAAACTAAACAAAAAGGAAATAAAGAATAAAAAAGAAGGAAATGGAAACCCCTCTGCACACAAGGTTATGGGTTTATATCAAATACCCTACATAAAACTTGTTAGAAAACCTGCAAACAAATAATGGAGACTTGCAAGAACATGTTAGGCCATGAAACCTGCAAGGAATGATAGGTTAGAAAAAACTAAGCAAACAAGACAAAACATACATTATACCTTCAATGGGTGGAGATGGGCCACCATGCCCTAGCTTGGAGAAGCACCTCTCTTGAGAATGGGGGAGCTATGGTTGAATGGGAGGATGGATGAGAGGGAGATTGAATGGCTTGAGAGGAAAACTCGTCTCAAGGCACTCACTCGAGTAGAATAACAGTATGCAAGGAAGGAATGTCTTGAGAGTGACCCCCACCCCTCTATTTATAGCTTTTTTAGGGTTCTAAGCCCCTGGTCAGGGCTTTAGCCCCTTTTTTGGGATTTTAGCCCCTTTCTCTCAATATTTAGCTCCTTTTAGGGTTTTAGGTTCCTTTGAGGGGTTTTAGCCCCTTTTTGGAGGCTTTAGCCCCTATGAGAGCTATTTAGGCTCTTTTTAGGGGTTTTTAAGCCCCTTTTCATGTTTTTAAGCCTTCTTGAGGGTGTGGGGGTCAGATGGGGTCAAATGAGGGTCGTGCATGGGTGTCCTTGGGTGGTGTAGGCCATGTAGAGCTGAGTGAGGGATTTTTTGGGTTAAAAATACTATTCTTCATCTTTGATTATTTCTTGTGCCCAAGGTGGTCTTCATCTCTTGAGATGGATCTACCGTTCTCTTTATATTCTTCTGAATCTCTTTCTTTCACTATGGTGTCTTTGACCTGGGAATCTTTAGGTTCCTCTTCTGAACTGTCGTTACTTGTTCTTTGGAATGATCTACAAGTAAATTTCATTTGCATGATTAGAAATATCATAATTTCCAAAAGATATTAAGAGTGACAGTTATATGTCACATAGCCATGCGACTATTTTAGCCAATGCTACAACATTCATCCATATCATGTATACATACAATAAATTCTAGATGCATTATACCCTAATGTTATTAAGAGTGTGTACTACTCCTAATATGGAAGCAAAGAGGTTTCAATCTAGATAAGTAGTAATCAAATGTTGTACAACATCATTGACTTCTTACCCATGATGTGCATTTCAGTAGTATAAATGCAAATACTCAAACATGTATACCATATCAACTGAATATAAACAAATGCATAACCAAAAAATATCATGAAATGACAATTGAATACTTATCTTTATTTGTTTCATGGGTAGACTCCTTCTCAAGCCTACAGCTTCACCTCCTTCTTCATTCATAACAACATCATTTCTTATCCAAATGCTAAGATGGATAAGAGATTCTTCAATAATTGAGTCCTTCATATAATCCCTCATTGCTTGAGGGATCTTGTTTGAATCATGAGAGCTTGATCTTCAGTTTCTCCCATATTCTCCTCTTATCATGAGTAGAGCTTCTTCTTCTGTGCACTCTTCCCAGAGTTTTCTGAAGGTAATCACTTCCTTCTGACACACATTCCTCAAATGAATGAATCCCATGATCTTGGGAGGTCATTCAAGGTAGTTATAACAATATTTTATTCTTCTTCGATTCCTTCGTCATATCATCGAACACTTCATTTTGGTGTCTTCAAGGATAACACATGAGGGATGACATGATCTTTAATAGAATCTACAATGATTCTCTTGGCTCTAGCCTTAGCCTTATCTCCCTTTGGCTCTTAGATCTTCCTTACTGAAATATTGATCCAAGTCATTTTCTTCAAGGATCACGGAGGTCCTATACTTCCATACTCATAAGTTTTCAGCTTCACCAATATTGTCATCAAGCTGGGTGTGATTAGTCATTTTGAAATGGGAACCTCAAATGTAAATAGCAAAAATTTATATCTTACCAATTTGAGGTGTCTGTCCTGGTTCTAGAGCTGGCTGATCTAGGGTTTGTCAGAGAAACCTTAATTTTCAAAACTTGGAATTTCAACCTTCTGATTGGATAGAAAGATAGGCCTCTTCAAATCAAGTTGTCCAATGTGCTCCTTTTCTTAAAACAATGGAGGGAATCTCCTAGAACAAGAAGCCCTAGTTTTCCAATTTCTTCTGCATAAGTGATTGATATTGATTCTGCTCTATATCCAAAGTTTTGGCTCATTACATTCTAAAACTTATCACTAATATAGCATGATAAGTCCTATTTCCAACCCCATAGGTTAGAGTAGAAGTGGATTCTCCAAGTGGGACTTCTGTTGAGTTGGTGACTGTTTTGGGGACTCTTTAGCATAGCAAATTTGTACGGACTTCCACACGTCATTGTTTCACATTCTGGGTATGAAAAGAATACCTGGCCACATTCTTTTCCAAAGCCTCGAAATCACCGAACACCCCGACCACACACAGAGCGCCAACGTAGACAGACCAAAAGACTGTGCCAGAAAAGCAAGGTAGGCCCCTGATACGCCCTCAGTGCTATTTGAAAATGGAAACAGTAGAAGTGGTAGATGTGACAGATAGTGTAGAACAAGAGGTCACATGTCAGAGGATAGATGAAAGTCTCGTAGATGAAGATGCTGATATTTTCGATACCATCCTGGTGGGGGAAACCATTGAAGCTTCTAGGGGTAAATTGGAAGTCCTTAAGGACCAAGGTAGCGATACCTGTGGTGTTTTTAAATATTTTTTCCATTTTTTCTCTGTCGACCAAACCCCCCATTTCCCTAAGTTTGTCGAGTGGTGTGCAGATAATTTCTTTGTCACCGAAGGAGTCATTATGAATAGGTCATAATCCAAAATCCTTTATTCAGTTCAGGCTCCCATCGTCTGTAAAACCCTTCACATCCCAGACGAGTTTGTCAATATATCCCAAAAATACCGAGAGAAAAATATCATACGTTTCTTTAGAGAGTCTACCGACAAAAATAGGGAAGCCTTCTTGAAGGCCTATTCAAAACCTAATGGTGAATTCATCAGCCTATCTTACCCCATCGACCTTAGCCAATTTAATGAACAAAATCAGTGGTGTATATCCTTGGCTAGTCAGTTTTTAGGTCTAGATACCAACGGTTATGTCACAGAGTCATTGTTGAGTCTGTTGTTCGTCTTGAGTACTTGTCCTGCCGAGCCTGAATTGCCAGGGAAATCTTATCAGTCTTGTTGTATTAAGTTTGATTAATTCCTAGCCGAGAACATTCGTTCCTAGTTAGCGAATTTCCACAGCACCAAAGTATTCAGATTCTAGTCCTTTTTGTTGAGAATGTTTATAGCTTATAATGAATAAGACCTACAAGTGCCTGAGTTAGATATCACTAGTGACATGGCCAAATACTACTATACATTCATGAACCATCTGATGGCCGAAGTGTATGACCTTTTCTTTCAAGAAAGGCCACCTATGGTGTTGCCTGAGATGAGGCAAATACTGTAATTGTCTCATAGCAAGATGATAGGAGAATGGTTCCTGATAGAATTCGGAACAATCATAAGATTGTACGACTTTGTGCATCAACCCTACATTCTGCCATCCATTTTAACTATGAGGGTTTTTTCCCTAGAAGTAATCAGGAAAAGACTCACTGTTGAGGAAGAACACTTTTTGAACACTAAGAAGAGCTCAAATTTGATTTTCCCCTGGGAAGTGGGACCATACACAGTCAAGAGTAGATATGCTTTACCACTGGTTGGAAACTTACTTAAGGACATGGGATTTTATCTAGAACAAGCTGTGAATTATGACCCACATCAAATAATTTCCAAAAGGAGAAAGGCTCATAAGTGCAAGCCTTTTGAGCACACTGAAATACCCAGGCTTAGGGAAGCAGCAAACTAGGATGATTTCCCTAACCCTACTGTGATGGATGTCAGCATAGGATGAAGCTCTGCCTCACCCCTGCCATGGGCAGCTTCTCCCCAAAGGGCATTATCTGAAGTAGTCGTAATAGCTGGGAATGTATCATCGTCGGTCAGCTATTCACGGAGTTCAATGAAAAGAGGATGTCCAGAGACTATGGAGGCTGAAGAGGTAGACACGGACAGCATGCCCAAAAAGCAGAAAACAAAACAAGAGTAGCAGTTAATGCAACTTAAAGGGAGCAATACAAAAGGGCATATGAAGAAGAAAAACGTGGGGAAAAAACAAAAACAAGAGGAGCCCGAAGCAGCCTAGTTGCAAATCCAGGAATATGTATTTGATGGACAGACTCCAAACATGCATGCCTCTAAATAATACTGGCTAGACTCTTACCGAGAAAGGGCTGATAAAACTTTTAAGGAGACATCAAAGCTGTATGACAAGGTAATGTAGCTTCCCTACCCAAATGTGGCATTAAATATTGGGAGGGATCACGCCACTAACACCCTCATCCTGGCTTTGAAAATGGGAAACAAAGTGTCAGAAGTTAATGTGAACCTCACAAAGGTTCCCACTACTGACATAATACACCTTAACAGAGAAACCAAGGACATCTTGAATGCTATATTACTGAAAGCCACACTACATATGTCCGAGTTGGAAGCAAGTAAAACAAAAACTCTAGATCTCTTGAGGAAGGTAAGAGTCAAAAACAAATCCCTCAAGGCCCAAATTAACAATTTGCAAAATGAATCAGTACAAATAGAGGGTCCATCACCTAAAGGATTTTTGGCTCAGAAGTTGCTAAACAAGAAAGAGAAGGAGATCCAGATACTAAAGAATAAGTTGAAAATCCATTCTACCTAGCTCACTCAAATAGATGAATTGGATGAATTTGAAAAAGAGAAAGAGACATTGAAAGCTGAGCTTACAGATTGCAAATCCAAACTACTAAAGATCGAAGAGAAGGAAAAGCAATGGGAAGTAGATACCAAGCTCCTGAAAGAGAGCAAAAAATAATTAAAGGATACATTAGCGACAAAGGAAAAAGAGCTTCAGGAAAAATGCAAAGAGATTGCAATCCAGCCTGCAAGTGTAGTTCCAGAAGTAGACACCAGTTCTCTTTCCAGAGCAATGTCCCAAATAGGCCTTAAAGACATAGAGCTGAATAAGTTAAAGCAACAACTTAAGGAGCTAGAGGAGGAGAAGGAAAAGGAGAGACAAGAAAAGAAAAAGGTAGGGGAGAAATATCAAGAATCGGTACAACAAAATACCAAATTAAGCCAGCAGGTGCTCGGTAAATCGTCCTTGCAAGGTGCTAAACATTTTATCTGGGATCAAATCATTGCAAAGGTCGACAAGTTCAAACCTTATATAGATTTTGTCGCAGACCAATAAAAGGCTTTAACAGAGGCCAAGAAAAAGGTTTTGACGGTATTAGGAGAAGTGTAGAAAAGACCTGTAGTAACAACAGAAAAATGTCGTTCCTTTCCTAAGCTCCTTGTCAGATGAAATGACCAATCAGTACAATATCCAAAACATAGTGGCTATCATCTCTGGCGCTAGGAAGGTAGTTGCTAAAAATAGGATGTTGGACACCGTACAAGCCAAAATAGATATTATTGAGCATAACTTCAAGGAGGTGATCCAGTTGTTCAGGCCACTAGTAGACAGAGGGATTCCTTTCTTCTGGGAAGAGAAGGGACCCTTGTTGTCTCAAAAGGAGTATCTGGAGTGTTTGGTTAACTACCAATCAGAAAACAGTAATTATCGATACATGCAACAATCCTTGTCAAGAAGGACCATTTGCGATAAGCTGGCTAGTGAATTTGAACTATTGTTTGGCTTTAAAGCCACCTGTGCCAAAGCACCTAAGACCTCGTACCCAGAAACAATGGAACTCAAAGTGCAAGTATTGGACATGGTGGTCACAACTTTGCCTGGTCTTAACCAATGGAGGTCAATTCAGAAATATGGGTCAAGCAAGTTTAAGACACAACCATAGAAGTGGCAATGACAATATGCAGGAAATTTGCTTCGTAGACACACCCCTCCAAGGGTCATCTCTCCCAGAACTTTGTACAGCTGGCACTCACCCGATGGAAGCATAAAAGGCTCTTACACATATTTTCTCTCACAGTCCATAGTTCATTTTTTAGTTTTTTATGTAAATCATGGCATATGTGTCACGTTAGAGTTTGTTAGAAGTTGTTTTTCAGTTGTAACAAATTTTGATTCCCGAGACATCGGATTGGAAAATCTCAAAGATTATAAATATACCTCCTGGAGAAGGAGAAATGGTTGGAACTGATGTAATTTTGCAGTGTGTTCTTCCAAGAGTTTTAAATAAAGTTGCAGAGCTGAAGTCGACGTTTTATACAGGGATTCATGTGTTGTTTGTGTTACAGTCTATTGCTTCCTTTCTCACGTGAATGTTTTTCCAGTTTATCTCTCCCATTATGTTTTCTTTCATGTCTGAAATAAGCGTATAATAGTTTGGAATTTTTACATGCTATGCTCCATCTGTTGTTTCAGATATCCACTAAAGCTTTCTTCTAAAGTTAATACAGAATTCATTCTCAAATGCTTTGTGTTGATGATCTGTTCATGTTCCTCTTTTCCACTAGACAATTATAACTTGATTGTGGCTAAATGGCTACCTTGCCTCTGTGTTAAAATCGCCTGCATAAATTCTATTTATTTCTACCACACATCTTGACTCCATTACCCAATGGTTCTATGTCCTGTTTCAACCAATCTTCCAAATAATTCATATTTTCACTTGTATATATCTGGCATTGTTAATATTTGGTGAGAGATCCCTCTAAAAAGAGTAGAAGGCCAGTTATCTCTTCAAAATTGGTTATGTTGTTACCCAGGAGTGAGCATTCCGCAACCTTTGGTTCAATTCTAGTGCTAACAAAATGGCATCGTTGTCGGGGATGAAGTGAAGATCATCCCTGGGAGAACGACAGGAACATCAAAATTTCATCAACGAGATTTATGGTGGCAAATGGACATTTATGCATTCACCAGAAGGTTGTACATTTGCCCTGGCAACTCCACAATCACTTCAACCGGTGTTACGCGAGAGTATCCTAGCTTCCAGAAGGATCCATATGCGAGGTAATCCTAATCCCGAAACTTTACAAAGTGTGGAAAATCCAGAAAGAATACTTTGGAGTAGAAATAAAGAGAACATGGATTTTCCGTTGTTTGGTACATCATCATCTCAGTATTTGTGTGACATATTTGAATCTGAATGGGAGACTAGAGATGAAATATTACTGACCAAATCAAAATCTGAATCTGACCTAAAGAAAGTTAAGGTTAGCCCTAGTGTACTAGAAACCTATATTCTTGACTCGTTGTGGCTGAACCTTGAGACCTCTACAAAAGCTGAGAAGGAAATCCCTTTTTTTCAGAACACCCAGTTTCCTAACCCCCACCTTGCTCCTAATCAACCGGCCCCAATGGCTGCTACTAGATTTGCTCCATTAGCCTTACCTGTAGTTCTGCACGACCTCCCCTTAAACTATGCCCAAATAATTGCACTATGCGATGGGGATGGGAATGTCTCGGAAACATACCATGTGGGAAAGTTTGATGACTTCATAGACCTAGAGGAAGTGGATTATGAAGATGTCAAGATGAGGCTGTTTGCACAGAGTTTGTCTGGGGAAGCCAAGAAATGGTACAAATATTTGCCACCTAGGTCTATTCTCAGTTTTGTTGGTTTTCAAACCTTATTTCTAGAAAGATGGGATGATAAACAAAGCCCATTGCAAGTCCTGTCCCAGTACAACAATCTCAAGAAAGGAGGTTCTGAGTCGGTCCATGAGTTTTCTAGCAGATTCATGAGAGCCCATAACTCGATACCTGCTGACATTAAACCTTCACTCGGGGTGGCTAAGCTTCATTATGCCAATGCCTTTGATAATGATTTTGCTTTATTATTAAGAGAAGGAAAATCGACCACTCTTCCTGCCATGTTCACTGATGCCCTAGAAGTAGAGGCCAATATGATGACATGT
Organism: Pseudotsuga menziesii; assembly: GCA_001517045.1. NCBI lineage: Eukaryota > Viridiplantae > Streptophyta > Pinopsida > Pinales > Pinaceae > Pseudotsuga > Pseudotsuga menziesii. Next base: position 373,509 of record LPNX010010297.1, on the reverse strand, counting down.
GGAAAGATAAAACCAAGGGCAGAGGTTGACAAGAGGAAAGGTAGAGAATAAACACATCCCACCTCTTCTACTTCTTCATCTAGTGATGTAAAGTTTAAATGATGCTCAAAACTATGGAGAAGTTAATGGACCAACTAATGGTCATGAAACTAAGCTTATAAATCAAGAGCAGAATGAACCTCAGATCAGAAATCCCAATTTTAGAAGACCGATTCCTCCCCCACTCCAATCGAATAGGAAAAGGGATGTGAGAAATCCAAGGAACCAAGAAGATCAGCAAATTAGACCTCCCTTCCCTGAAAACTATGTGGGTGCTGAAGACGATATAGACTCTATCGAAGATCATATTCATCATTTCGGCGATTTAGAATCTGATATCTACTTGACTGAAGAGGAGCATAGTATGTTTGCGCAAGTAAATGATAATGCATTGGCAGAGGAATTTGAACAATATCAAAAGGGATATATGCATGCCATAGATGATGTCAGAAAGATAAAATTGAGGAATATAGAAATTAATATAAAGAAAGGAGGGTTAAATCTGAATCAGCCTTCTAGTAGTCAGACCAGCCCAGAAAAGGGAAAGGAGAAACAAAAAGAGCCTATTGTACCTAAAGAAGCGAGAAAAGGAGCTGGTAATGTAAAAGAGCCAGAACTGATAGCACTTGTGGAGATAGGAAAAATCTCTTCCATGTTTAGCCTCCAAAGCGAACTTTCCAAGTTGAATATTTTAATCCCTTTCAATGAACTACTAAGGAATCAAGAATACAAGGACACTATAATGAAAATGATCATGAATCAAGGAGAAGCTCACCTGGATATTCTAGAACTAACCAAAGATAATCCCACCATTATCTTGGGATCCAAGATTGACAGTGTGGACAGTGAGGACAAGGAAGTACCACCCTTTTACATGAATTTTATTGTGCATGACATGGTGTTGCACAATGCTATGTTGGACTTAGGAGCTTCACATAATATGATGCCAAAGGGAGTGGTAGAGAGTCTGGGGTTGGAGATTACTAGGCCTTATAAAGACCTGTATTCCTTTGATTCTAAAAGGGTCAAGTGTCTGGGTCTGATCAAAGACATGGTGGTGTCCTTAAATAAATTACCATCTAAGACCGTGGTCATGGATGTTGTCGTGGCTGATATTCCTCCCAAGTTTGGTATTTTGTTGTTGAGGTCTTGGACTTCAAAGTTGAAGGGTAGCCTACAAATGGACATTTCTTATGCAACAATTCCTGTTTGAAATGAAAACAAAAGGTTGTACATTGAGAAAATATTACCTTATTTCATGAGCAGTCAGGCTCATCCTGATATCCATCGTGTTTATGCTATCGATACAAACCTAGGGCCGTCTATTTTCTTTAATGAGATATCTTCTTGTAACTCAAAGATTGTTGTTCCATGGAAAGGTAAAAGAGATAAAGAAGAGACAAATGAATAGGAAGTTTCAGAAAGGAAACAGAAGGACGAAGGACTATGGAAGATGTATTTCGATGGCTTGATGGCTAAAGCGGGCGCTGGTGCAGGTGTGTATACATAATCTTCCCCATTAGAGATACTAAAGCTTATTCTTACAAGTTGGTTTTTGAATGCACTAACAATGTAGCATAGTATGAGGCTTTGTTGCTGGGTCTACATGCATTAAAAGATTTGGTAGCCAAAAGGGTCCAAATCTTTGGAGATTCGGAACTTGTAGTGAATCAGGTAAATGATAGCTACCAAACTAGACATCCAAGAATGAGAGCTTACCATAATGAGTTATGGGACATGTTCAGGAATTATTTCACTGAACGCAAGGTCCAAGTGATCCATAGGTATGAGAATACAATGGCAGACTCTCTAGCGACCGCAGCCGAAAAATTTGAGATTCCTATCGCAAGTAAGAGAAAATACAAAGTAGACATTGTGAATAGACCCTCCATACCGGAAAACACCAAATATTGCCAGGTTTTCAAAGATGATATGCAAATCAAAAGGTTCCTAGAATTTTCTGGTGAGTTTGTGAATACCTGCATAGATGAAGATGATGCTAACTCTGAGAATTTCCTAGATGCTGATGAGAAGGAGGAGGAGACCGCCGGAATAGGGAAACTAAGAGATTCTTTGGGAGGTAAGGATATAGTCCAGTTAAAAAGTAATCACATCCCCAAAGGTTTGATCCCCCTAGAGTCTTTGTTCGACCAAAATGACGTCACCAGAGATCCGAAGGTCAAGCCTACTCAAGATGTTGTAGAAGATAAAAATATTGGCACTGAAGATAACCCAAAATTTATAAAGTTGTCCAAGAAGCTGCCCGCTGAAGAAAAGGAAGGGTATGTAAACCTGATGAATAAATACACTGATGTGTTTGCATGGAGTTATGATGACCTTAAAGAGTATGACACTTCTGTCATACAACATACTATCCCAATTAAACCTGGAGAAAAGCCATTTAGGCAGAAGCCCTGGAGGATAAATCCGAAGCTAGTACCTATCATTGAAAAGGAGATAAAAAAGGTTTTTGGTGAAAAACTAATTGTGACTCTGAGGTTTTCAAAATGGGTAGTTAATTTGGTCCCTGTTAGGAAGAAGAATGTGGAGATAATATTGTGTGTGGATTTTAGAAACTTGAATAGATTTTCTTTGAAGGACAATTACCCACTGTCGAAGATGGACCAGATCCTACAAAGGGTGGTGGGATCGGAGAGGATATCTACTATGGATGGTTTCTCTGGTTACAATCAAGTGAAGGTGTTACCCAAATACCAGGAGAAAACTGCTTTCACCACACCTTGGGGCACCTTCATGTACGCAAAGGTGTCATTCGGGTTAATGAATGCTGGAGCCACTTTCCAACATGCCATGGATATTGCTTTTGCAGATGAAAGGGACATGTTTGTGGTGATCTACATGGATGATATCATTGTATATTATTGGTTGGTCAAAGATCATACCAGGCATTTAGAAAGGGTCTTCATAAAATGCAAGAAATATGGCATCTCACTAAATCCAAGGAAGTCAATTTTTTCTCTAGAAGAAGGAAAGTTGTTGGGGCATATTATTTCAAAGGAAGGAATCAGAATTTATCCAGACAAGGTAAAAGGCATCTTGAAGGTGGAGGAACCGAGAAGTAATAAGGAAATACAGTCTTTCATCGGTCAGGTAAATTTCTTGAGAAGGTTCATTCCTAGCTTTGCCGAAATCCTGATGGACATTACCTATACGCTGAGGAAAGATCATGAAATCAAATGGATGGTGGAAGCCAAGAAATCTTTCAAAGATATAAAACAAGCCATTTCGGAAGCTCCTGTGCTGGTCAGTCCTAACTTTGAGAAATATTTTTTAATATTATCATATGCTTCGGAGCATACTGTGGCAACTGTTTTGCTGTAGAAAAATGATCGCGATGAAGAGCATGCTATATCATTTTTCAGTAAGATATTGAGAGACGGAGAATTGAAGTATGATACAATGGAAAAACAAGCTTATGCCTTGGTTAAGGCCTTGAAGGATTTTAGAATTTACATCCTCTATTCCCATATAATTGCATATGTCCCTAGTAGCATGGTTAAAATCATACTAACGTAGCCAGACCCAGAAGGGAGAAGAGATAAATGGATCGCAGTACTTCTAGAGTATGACATAGAAATTAATCCCACAAAATTGATCAAGGGGCAAGTATTAGCTAAAATGATGACAGATTCCCATTGCAATTCTCTGCAGCTAAATTTTTCAGCTACAATCTAATCAGTTGGATGCATAAGTGCCAGTGAAGCCTGATTTTTTTTGTATCTCCCTGGTATGCTGACATTGTTTTTGTATTGCAAAATTTACAACCTCCTGCAGGGTTAAGCAAAACCAGAGCTAGGTCTGTGAAGCTGAAGGCTGCAAAATTTTGTATCATAGAATAGTATCTTTATTGGAAAGACCCTAGGGGAATACTGTTGAACTGTCTTTTGGAGAATGAAGCTCAACATACAACAAAAGAGTTCCATGAAGGAGATTGTGGAGGGTAGCACTCCTGGAAGGTAACCGCAAATAAGATTCTGAGGTCAGGATTCTATTGGCCTTCATTATTCTCAGATGTATATAAGGAGACAACTAAATGCCATCAATGTCATATTTTTGAGGGAAAAATGAAAGTGGTTTCACTTCCCCTCAACCCTATATCAATAGAAGCACCTTTCCAGCAATGGGGGTTGGATTTCATTGAAGAGATAAATTTGAACTCCTCAAGATAGCATAGATGGATTCTAACGGCTACTAATTATTTCACAAAGTGGATTGAGGCAGTACCCACTAGGTGAGCTACAAAAGAAATGATAATGAATTTCATAGAAGAAAATATTTTGGCGATATTCGGTTGCCCTAAGCGAATTGTGACAGACAACGCCCCTGCGTTCAAGTCCAAGAAGATGATCAATTTTTTCTATAAATATCATATAATCCTAAATCATTCTACTGCTTATTACCCATAGGGAAATGGACTGGAAGAATCCTCTAACAAAATTCTGGTGAGGATTATTAAGAAACTGTTAGAGGACAACAAAAGAGCCTGGCACACAAAGTTGAAATATGCCTTATGGGATGACAGAATCAACACAAAGAGGGCTATTGGTATGTTACCTTTTCAATTGGTATATGGAGCCGAGGTAAATTTTCCTGCATCTCTAGGTATTCCAGTTATGAAATTATTGCAGGACCAATTAGATGAGCCTAATCCCATTCAAAGAAGGATCAACCAGATTATTGAACTGAATGAAATGAGGGACAAAGCCTATGATAAGGTCTAGATACATCAGGAGAAGATGAAGAGTACCTTTGATAGAAGAATAAAAGAGGACATTTTTCAAGTCGACGACCTAGTGTTAAAATGGGATGCCCTACATGAAGAAAAAGGTAAACATGGAAAATTTGACCACTTATGGGTGGGTCCATACTTTATTGCAGCACTCAGAGGAGACAATGCTTTCATTCTGCAATATCCAGATGGGTCACAGTACGAGGGAGTCCCAATGAATGGGAGGTTTCTAAAATGTTACCTAGAATAAAGGGACAAAGTTCCATGTATTATAGTGTAAATATTGTTTTACGTTTCAGTCAGTACAGATGGTGAATCGGAATATTTGAAGCCCGCAGAGAAGGCCCTAAGATCAGAAGAGGTAACCATTTTTTCAATCAGATTTTTCTTTCAGAAAGTAAAATAAGAAGATGTTGTCAATGGATTTGGCGACTAGTCTATGAGTTCTTTGCTACCTCGCTGGGAGGATAGCATCCCTTGTGGAGACGGTTTTTAGCACCATATTCAGAATTTTCAATTATGAGATATATATGGGGAAAGGACCCTATCAAAGAGGTGGTTGGGAAGGCATCCTCTGAGTTGCAAAGGTGCTAAAGGCATCTGTGAGATGGCATTTTCCCCTTGGGACGAGCGGTGGCGGAAATAAGGTAAAGGGTGGTATAAACCAATGTCCACGATTCAAAATGATAAATATTGACGGTGGAAAGGCATCTCACAGATCATAGAGGAAAGGAATCTCGAAGATCATAGATGCAGGGTACAATGGGATGTCGGATTGCACTGAAGGCGTTAAATGGGATCCATAATAGAAGGTAGAGATTAATCCGAAGACAGATCAATGGAACCAAAGCATTTCGTACAACGAACATGCTCGGCCAAAGCCACTTTTCCAAATCGTGAAATGGATTAAAGATCAAAGATAGCTGATGGCCGAGATAGGAGTACAAGCAAATCCATGGCCATAAATGATTTCACGTCCTAGACAAGCAAGGATGCAGTCACGATTTCAAATTGCGAAAAGCGGTATTGGCCACGAAGATCAATGGTCACTACAAGGGCGGAGATAGATCTGTGGTCATGGTTTATTTCGTGATCTGAACTAGCGCGGATGGGGTCAGGATCTCAAATTGTGAGGAGAGGTCATTCTTGATCGACGACAGAGGCTATCCCACCCAGATTAAGCTACACATGCATATAGTGAGGAAGAATTTGGCATAAAGGACCTCACATATCAAAGGCTCAGATCACACGGAGAAAGATCCATGGTGCAAACTGCATGTAAAGGGCATAGAAATTACGCAGTATAGAAATTTATAAACAGTTCTACGTGGAGTTGGAAGGGTTTGTCTTTTCCAAAGCCTCGAAATCATTGAACGTTACGACCGCATACAGAGCGCCATCACGGACGGATGAGAAGACTATGCTAGAAAAGCAAGGTAGGCCCCTGATACTCCCTCATTGCTATTTGAAAATGGAAACAATAGAAGTGGTAGATGTGACAGATAGTGTATAACCAGAGGTCGCATGTCAGAGGATAGAGGAAAGTCTCGTAGATGAGAATGCCAATATTTGCGATACCATCCTGGTGGGGGGAACCATTGAAGCTTCTAGTGGTAATTGGAAGTCCTTAAGGACAAAGGTAGTGATACCTGTGGTGTTTTTAAATATTTTTTCCATTTTTTCTCTATCGACCAAACCCCCCATTGCCTTGAGTTTGTCACAGTGGTGTGCAGACAATTTCTCTCTCGCCGAAGGAGTCATTATGAATCAGTCAAAATCCAAAATCCTCTATTTAGTCCAGGCTCACATCGTCCATAAACCCCTTCACATCCCAGATGAGTTTTTCAATATATCCCAAAAATACCGAGAGGAAAATATCATACAATTCTTTAGAGAGTCTACCGACGAAAATAGGGAAGCCTTCTTGAAGGCTTGTTCAAAATCTAATGGTGAATTCATCAGCCTATCTTACCCCATCGACCTTAGCCAATTTAATGAAGAAAATCAGTGGTGTATATCCCTGGCCAATCAGTTTTTAGGTCTAGATACCAATGGTTATGTCACAGAGTCATTGTTGAGTCTATTGTTCATCTTGAGTACTTGTCCTACCAAGCCTGAATTGCCAGGGCAATCTTATCAGTCTTGTTGTCTTAAGTTTGATGAATTCCTAACCGACAACATTCCTTCCCAGTTAGTGAATTTCCATGGCACCAAAGTATTTAGATTCCAGTCCTTTTTGTTGAAAATATTTATATCTTATAATGAAGAATACCTACAAGTGCCTGAGTTAGAGATCACTAGTGACATGGCCAAAGACTACTGTAAATTCATGAACCAACTGATGGCCGAAGTGTACAACCTTTTCTTTCAAGAAAGGCCACCTAGGGTGTTGCCTGAGATGAGGCAAATACTGCAATTGTCTCATAGCAAGATGATAGGAGATTGTTTCCTGATAGAATTTGGAACAATCATAAGATTGTATGGCTTTGTGCATCAACCCTACATTCTGCCAGCCTTTTTAACTACGAGGGTTTTATCCCTGGAAGTAATCAGACAAAGATTCACTGTTGAGGAAGAACACTTTTGAACTATAAGAAGAGCTCAAATTTGATTTTCCCCTGGGAAGTGGGACCATACAGAGTCAGGAGCAGAGTTTCTTTACCACTGGTTGGCAACTTACTCAAAGACATGGGATTTTCTCTAGAACAAGCTGTGAATTGCGACCCACATCAAATAATTTCCAAAAGGAGGAAGGCTCATAAGTGCAATCCTTTTGAGCACACTAAAATACCCAAGCTTAGGGAAGTAGCAAACTGGGATGATTTCCCTAATCCTACTGTAATGGATGTCAGCATAGGACGAATCTCTGCCTCACCCCTGCCATGGGAAATTTCCCCCCAAAGGGAATTGTCCAAAGTAGTCGCAATAGCTGGGAATGTATCATCGTTGGTCAGCTATTCAGGGATTTCAATGAAAAGAGGATGTCCAAATCCTATGGAGACTAAAGAGGTAGACACCGCCAGCATGCCCAAAAAGTAGAAAACAGAACAAGAGCAGCAGTTAGTGCAGGTTAAAGGGAGAAATACAAAAGGGCAGATGAAGAAGAAAAACGTGGGGAAAAAATAGAAACAAGAGGAGCCCGAAGCATCCAAGCTGCAAATCCAGGAATATTTATTTGATGGACAGACTCCAAACAGGCACGCCTCTAAAGAATACTAGCTATACTCTTATCGGGAAAGGGCTGAAAAATCTTTTAAGGAGACATCGGAGCTGTATGACGAGGTAATGCAATTGCCCTACCCAAATGTGGCATTAAAGACTATGAGGGATCACGCCACTGACACCCTCAGTCTGGATTTGAAAATGGGAAACAAAGTGTTATAATTTAATGTGAACCTCGCAAAGGTTCCCACTACTAACATGATACACCTTAATAGAGAAACCAGGGACATCTTGAATGCTAGATTACTGAAAGCCACACTACAGATGTCCAAGTTGGAGGCAAGTAAAATAAAAAACTCTAGATCTCTTGAGGAAGGTAAGAGTAAAAAACAAAGCCCTCAAGTCCCAAATTAACAATTTGCAAAAATGAAGTAGTACAAATAGAGGGTCCAACACCTAAAGGAGTTTTGGCTCAGAAGTTGCTAAACGAGAAAGAGAAGGAGATCTAGATACTAAAGAAGAAGTTGAAAATCCCTTGTACCCAACTCACTCAAACAAATGAATTGGCTGAATTCAAAAAAGTGATAGAGACATTGAAAGTTGAGCTTATAGATTGCAAAGCCAAGCTGCTAAAGCTCGAAGAGAAGGAAAAGCAGTGAGAAGTAGATACCATGATCCTGAAGGAGAGCGAAAAAGAATTAAAGGATACATTAGTGACAAAGGAAAAAGAGCTTCAGGAAAAATGCACAGAAATTACAATATAGCCTGTAAGTGTAGTTGGAGAAGTAGACACCAGTTCTATTTCAAGAGAAATGTCCCAAATAGGCCTTAAAGATATAGAGATAACTAAGTTAAAGCAACAAGTTAAGGAGCTAGAGAAGGAAAAGGAAAAGGTAGGGAAGAAATGTCAAGAATTGATACAACAAAATACCAAATTAAGCCAGCAGGTGATCAATAAATTGTCCTTGCAAGGGGCTAGACATTTGATCTGGGATGAAATCATTGTAGAGGCCGATAAGTTCAAACCTTATATAGATTTCGTCGTAGACCAAGAAAAGGCTTTAACAGAGGCCAAGAAAAAGGTTTCAACGGTATAAGGAGAAGTGCAGAAAAGACCTGTAGTAACAACAGAAAATGTCGTTGCTTTCCTAAGCTCCTTATTAGATGATATGACCAATTGGTACAATATCCAAAACATAGTCGCTATCATCTCTCGGGCTAGGAAGGTAATTGCTAAACATAGGATGTTGGACACCGTACAAGCCAAAATAGATATTATTGAGCATTAGGTCAAGGAGGTTATCTGGTTGTTCAGGCCACTGGTAGACAGAGGGATTCCTTTCTTCTGGGAAGAGAAGGGACCTTGTTGTCTCAAAAGGAGTATCTGGAGCATTTGGTTAACTATCGATCAAACAACATAAAGTTTTGAGACACGTAACAATGCTTTTCAAGCAGGACCATTTGCGATAAGATGGCCAAAGAATTTGAATTGTTGTTTGACTTTAAAGCTACCTGTGCCAAAGCACCTGAGACGTCGTACCTAGAAACTATGGAACTCAAAGTGCAAGCATTGGACATGGTGGTCATAACTTTGCCTGGTCCTGACCAATGGAGGTCAATGACAGTATGCAGGAAATTTGCTCCGTAGACACACCCCTCCAAGGGTCATCTCTCCTATAACTTTGGACATCTGGAACTCACCCGATGGAAGCATAAAAGGATCTTAGGCATATTTTCTCTCACATTCCATAGTTCATTTTTCAGTTTTGTATCTAAATTGTGGAAGATGTGTCACATTAGAGTTTGTTAGAAGTTGTTTTTCAGTTGTAACAAATTTTTATTCCTGAGACATCGGATTGGAAAATCTCAAATATTATAAATATACCTCCTACAGAAGGAGAAAGGGTTGGAACCAATGTAATTTTGCAGTGTGTGCTTTCAAGAGTTTTAAATAAAGTTGCAGAGCCAAAGTCAGTTTTTATACAGGGATTCATGTGTTGTTTGTGTTACAGTCTGTTGCTTCATTTCTCATGTGAATTTTTTTCCAGTTTATCTCTCCCATTATGTTTTCTTTCATGTCTGAAATAAGCGTATAACAGTTTGGAATTCATACATGCTATGCTCCGTCTATTGTTTCAGATATCCACTAAAGCTTTCTTCTAAAGTTAATATAGAATTCATTCTCAAATGCTCTGTGTTGATGGTTTGTTCATGTTCCTCTTTTCCACCAGACAATTATAACTTGACTGTGGCTGAATGGCTACCTTCCCTCTGTGTTAAAATCACCTGCATAAGTTGTGTTTATTTTTGCTACACATCTTGACTCCATTGCCCGATGGTCCTATGTCTTGTTTCAACCAATCTTACAAATAATTCATATTTTCACTTGTACATATCCGGAATTGTTAATATTTGGTGAGATATCCCTCTCGAAAGAGCAGAAGGCTAGTTCTCTCTTCGAAAGTGGTTCTGCTGTTACCTGGGAGAGAGCCTTCCGTAACCTTTGGTTCAATCTGAGTGCTAACAAACTGGTTCCATTGCTGGGGACGAAGTGAAGATTGTCCCTAGGAGAACGACAGGAACTAAAAAATTTCAAGAAAGAGATTTCTGGGGCAAACGAAAATTTCTGCATTCACCAGAACGTTGTACATTTTCCCTAGTGACTCCACACTCACTTCGGTCGGTGTTATGCGAGAGTACAATGGCTTCTAGAAGGATCCATAAGCAAGGTAATCCTAATCCCAAAAATTTACAAAGTGTGGAAAATCCAAAAAGAATACTTAGGATTAGAAATAAAGAGAATGTGGATTTTTTGTTGTTTGGTACATCATCATCTCAGGATTTGTGTGACATATCTAAATCTAAATGAGAGACTAGAGCTGAAAGATTATTGACCAAATCAAAATCCGAATTCGACCTAAAGAAAGTTGAGGTTAACCCTAGTGTACTGGAAACCTATCTTCTTAACTTGTTGTGGCTGAACCTTGAGACCTCTACAAAAGCTGAGAAGGTAGTTACTGTTTTTCGAAACACCTAGTTTCCTAACCCCCAGCTTGCTCGTAATCAACCAGCCCTAATGGCCGCTGCTAGATTTGATCCACGTGGGAAAGTTTGATGAATTCATAGACCTGGATGAACTGGATTATGAAGACATCAAGATGAGGCTATTCACACAGAATTTGTCTGGGGAAGCCAAGAAATGGTACAAAGATTTGCCACCTAGGTCTATTCTCAGTTTTGCTGGTTTTCAAACTTTATTTCTAGAAATATGGGATGATAAAAAAATCCCATTGCAAGTCCTGTCCTAGTACAACAATCTCAAGAAAGGAGGTTTTGAGTCAGTCCATGAGTTTTCTAGAAAATTCATGAGAGTCTATAACTCAATACCTGCTGACATTAAACCTTCGCCCAGGGAGGTTAAGCTTCATTATGTTGATGCCTTTGATAATGATTTTGCTTTATTATTAAGAGAAAGAAAATCGACCACTCTTCCTTCCATGTTCACTGATGCCCTAGAAGTAGAGGCCAATATGATGGCATGTGGAAAGATAAAACCAAGGGCGGAGGTTGAAAGGAGGAAAGGCAGAGAAGAAACACATCCCACCTCTTCTACTTCTTCATCCAGTGATGTAAAGTTTGAAATGGTGCTCAAAACTATGGAGAAGTTAATGGACCGACTAACGGTGGAAACTAAGCCTGTAAATCGAGAGAAGAATGAACCTCAGATCATAAATCCCAATTTTAGAAGGTTGATTCCTCCCCCACTCCAACCAAATAGGAAAAGGGATGTGATAAATCCAAGGAACCAAGAAGATCAGCAAATTAGACCTCCCTTCCCTGAAAAATATGTGGATGCCGAAGACGATGTAGAGTCTATCGAAGATCATATTCATCATTTCAGCGATTAAGACTCTGAGATCTACTTGACTGAAGAGGAGCATAGTATGTTTGCACAAGTAGATGATAATGCATTGGTGGAGGAATCGGAACAATATCAGAAAGGATATATGCATGTCATAGATGATGTCAGAAAGATCAAATTGAGGAATAGAGACATTAATATAAATAAAGGAGGGTTAAATCCGAATCAACCTTCTAGTAGTCAGACCATCCCAGAAAAGGGAAAGGAGAAACAAAAAGAGCATGTTGTATCTAAAGAAGCATGAAAAGGAGCTGGTAATGTAAAAGAGCCAGAACCGACAGCACCTGTGTAGATAGGAAAAATATCTTCCATTTTTAGCCTCCAAAGTGAACTTTCCAAGTTGAATATTTCAATCCCTTTCAATAAACTACTAAGGAATCAAGAATACAAGGACACTATAACGAAAATGATCATGAATCAAGGAGAAATCAGCCAGATATTCTAGAACTGACCGAAGATAATCCCACCATTATCTTGAGATCTAATATTAACAGTGTAGACAGTGAGGACGAGGAAGTACCACCCTTTACATGAGTTTAAATGTGCATGACATGGTGTTGCAAAATGCTATGTTGGACTTAGGAGCTTCACATAATATAATGCCAAAGGGAGTGGTGGAGAGTCTAGGGTTGGAGATTACTAGGCCTTATAAAGACCTGTATTCCTTTGATTCTAAAAGGGTTAAGTGTCTGGGTTCGATCAAAGACATGGTGGTGTCCTTAAATAAATTTCCATTTAAGATTGTGTTCATGGATGTTGTCATGGCTGATATTTCTCCCAAGTTTGGTATTTTTTTGTCGAGGTCTTGGACTTCAAAGCTAAAAGGTAGCTTGCAAATGGACATGTTTTACACAACAATTCCTGTTCGAAATGAAAAAAAAACCATGTACAGTGAGAAAATATTACCTTATGTCGTGAGCAGTCAGGCTCAGCCTGATATCCATCATGTTTATGTTGTCGATACAAACCTAGGGTCATATATTTTCTTCAATGACATATCTCCTTCTAACTCAAAGACTGTTGTTCCATGGAAAGGTAAAAGAGATAAAGAAGAGACAAATGAATGGGAAGTTTCGGAAAGGAAACAGAAGGACGAAGGACTATGGAAGATGCACTTCGATGGCTCGGTGGCTAAAGCAGGTGCTGGTGCATGTGTGTACATAATCTCCCCCATTAGAGATAATAAAGCTTATTCTTACAATTTGGTTCTTGAATGTGCTAACAATGTAGTAGAGTATGAGGATTTGTTGCTGGGTCTACATGCATTAAAATATTTGGGAGCCAAAAGGTTCCAAATATTTGGAGATTTGGAACTTGTGGTGAATCAGGTAAATGACAGCTACCATACTAGAAATCCAAGAATGAGAGCTTACCGGAATGAGGTATGGGACATATTTGGGAATTATTTCACCAAACACAATGTCCAAGTGATCCCTAGGTATGAGAATACAATGGCGGACTCTCTGGCGACCACAGCCAAAAAATTTGAGATTCCTACAGCGAGTAAGAGAAAATACAAAGTAGACATTGTGAATAGACCCTCCATACCGGATAACATCAAATATTGGCAAGTTTTTGAAGATTATATGCAAATCAAAAGGTTCCTGGAATTTTCTGTTGAGTTTGTGATAAGCCGCATAGATGAAGATGATGATAACTCTAAGAATTTCCTAAATGCTGATGAGAAGGAGGAGGAGACCAATGGAACAGGGAAACTCAAAGATTATTTGGGAGGTAAGGATATAGTCCACTTAAAAAGTAATCACATCCCTAGAGGTTTGATCCCCCTAGAGTATTTATTCGACCAAAATGACATCGCCAGAGATCCGAAGGTCGAGCCTGATCAAGATGCTGTGGAAGATAAAAATATTGGCACTGAAGATAACCCAAAAATTATAAAGTTGTCCAAGAAGCTGCCCGTTGAAGAAAAGGAAGGGTATGTGAACTTGATGAAGAAATACATGGATGTGTTTGCGTGGAGTTATGATGACCTTAAAGAGTATGACACTTCTATTATACAGCATACTATCCCAATTAAACTTGGAGAAAATCCATTTAGGCAGAAGCTCAGGAGGATAAAGCCGAAGCTAGTACCTATCATTGAAAAGGAGATAAAAAAGTTGTTTGATGAAAAAATAATTGTGACTCTGAGGTTTTCAAAATGGGTAGCTAATTTGGTCCCTGTTAGGAAGAAGAATGGGGAGATAAGACTGTGTGTGGATTTTAGAAACTTGAATAGATTTTATTTGAAGGACAATTACCCACTGTCGAAGATGGACTAGATCCTACAGAGGGTGGTGGGCTCAAAGAGGATATCTACTATGGATGGTTTCTCTGGTTACAATCAGGTGAAGGTGTTACTCGAAGACCAGGAGAAAATTGTTTTCACCACACCTTGGGGCACCTTCATGTACACAAAGGTGTCATTCGGGTTAATGAATGCTGGAGCCACTTTCTAATGTGCCATGGATATTGGTTTTGCAGATGAAAGGGACAAGTTTGTAGTGATCTACATGGATGATATCATATCAAGATTTTAGAAAGGGTCTTCATTAAATGCAGGAAATATGGCATCTCATTAAATGCAAGGAAGTCAAATTTTTCTCTAGAAGAAGGAAAGTTACTAGGGCATATTATTTCAAAGGAACAAATCAGAATTGATCTAGACAGGGTAAAAGGAATCTTGAAGGTGGAGGAACTGAGAAGTAAGAAGGAAATACAATATTTCATCGGTCAGGTAAATTTCTTGAGAAGGTTCATTCCTAGTGTTAACACCTCTACCTAGCAGAGGCTCGAAGGGACCATGGTGAAGAGGAAATAATGGTTGCTTGTAAGACTTTGGTTAAAATATAATGCTATGAAAGTGTAGTAAGGGGTGCACAAGCAATAAATTGTCATGAGATCCAACAGTGCGAAGCGAGGGAATGAAGATATACGGCTTATAATGTGTCTGCCTTGCGAAGATGCGAGAAGGATAAAGAGATGCGGGGAGTTCGATGAGACATGAAGATCAACGGTCGCTGATCCGGCTCGATAAGATCTATGGTCGTTGTGAACTCTGCCCTGTAAACTTGCATGTTTGATCAAACAAAGGAGCTCAGCAGAATAGGATACGTGTCACTTCATCCTACGGCTAGGAAATAAAGGCGAAATATATCAACAGTCGTTGACGGATCCGGAGCAGGAAGTTGCGCGGTGGTTGGAGGCAAAAGGTGGTAGCAGAATGCAAACAACAGTACACGCGGCAGCTTGTAGTGCATTCCACGGGAAAAAGCGGTTTGGAGGAAACCATTAAAGGGGAGCCTCCGAAGTGGGGTCCTATATAAACAAAGTTGACTTGTTGAAGAATTATTTTTTATTAGCGTCAGACGAATGAAAAGGACCTGCATGTTCGCCAACCTCTAACAATCAATCTCGAATACACGCAGTCACAGTAACAGGTAAGGCCTGAAAGCCCGAAATTCATCCACCTAATTACCATTGTTAACTAAATTATGGACAAAGGAAAGGATTTGCAAGGGTTTAGTCGTATTTTGGACGATAGAGAGGAATACCTAGTTGACAGGGACAGAGGAGTATGTGACCCTTTCTTGTCTATAAGAAGTGTATCATTCAGCAAAGAGAGACTGTGGCAATACAATTCATAGGGTAATGATATCCTTAATGCTTGTAAATCATTTTTATATTATTTTGCTGTTGAGCAAACCCTGCATTTTCCCGAGTTCACAGAATGGTGCGCAGTTAATTATTCTTCTTCTCAGAGAGTTATTGTCAGTCAGTCCACGTCTAGGATCCTATGTAAAATTGATGCCAAGGTCATCCGCAAAAATCTGAACTTGCCCAATAACTACCCTAAGAGTCATGAACCTGTAAATGAGTCCATTCTAGCCGAAGTGTATAAAAATTGTGGAACTAAGGTTCGCTGCAAATTCTTGTCCAGTATATTAAACGAGGGTAATTCATTAGATGGTCTTTTCCCCCCATATCATGTTCACATTTTCAGAGATGAAGTTCAATTAGTCGTGTCCTTAGTCTGTCAAGTCTTGGGTCTAGATGATGATTGTCATGTAAATGAAGTCATCTTAGGTTTTCTATTAAAAATCAGTTCATTGAGTTCTAAGTCTCAGTCAGTTCATGTACTCAGTTTAGACGAGTACTTAGAAGAAGCTATACATCTTCAATTGAGTGAATTTCCAAAGGTCAGATTCTTCAAGTTTCAAACTTATTTACTGAACATGTTGCTGTGTACGAACATCACCGAGTTGCAGTTTTTGAGTACCATGTTCTCTACAGATTTGCCCAAGCAAATCAACATGTTTGAATTTTCCAATTCTATCATGTCAAAAATATACAAGATGTTATTTGATGAAGTGCTACCCTGGGTATTAGAAGAGATGAAATGCATGATGCAATCCTCACCTGAGGATAGAGTCGGAGATTGGTTTCTGTATAAGGATTCCACAGTTTTGAGAGTATATGGTTTTACTGGAGAACCATATAGGTTACCTGCTTTCCTTACCCCTAGAATTTTTGCATTAGAGTTTATGAGGAAAATATTGCATTCAGAAGAAGAACACTTTGGGGCCTTTAAGAAATCTTCAAATATCAAGTTCCCTCTCAAAGTTGGTTCTTTTATTTTCAAAAATAAAGGTGCTCTGGTGTTTATAGAAAAATTGTTGGAAAGCATGGAATTTCAAAAGGAGCAAAGGGTAAATTATGATCCCCATCATGTAATTTACCTAAGAAAGCAGGCAAACAAAAACAAGCCATTTGACCACCAAGTTGTTGAAAGCCTGAGCGAGACAGCCAATTTGTTTCATTTTATGGAAATTCCAAGATCTGATGAAAGTGAGGGTATTATACCAGTTGCAGTATCTCAAATGATAGATGGTCCTTATATTGTAGCTAAAAGAATTCTTTCTGAAGTTGAAATCATGGAAGTGGATGAGGATGGGTCACACAAAAAGGCCAAATTGTTTCAAGATGGTGGAGTTTTAAGTGAAGAGATTTCAGACGATTCAAAAAGAGTTGCTTTAGTTCCAACCAAATCTATACAGGTGAATCAGTTTTCTTTTAATGGTGTAGATAATTCAGAATCAAGCCCAGTTTTCAAGTCCAAAGAGGAGCTCATGGCCAGTTATGTGGGGAAGTGAAAGCAGTCCCTAGAAGAGACAAGGAATCTACTCCCGCGAGTGAGGAGTTTAAATAATCCAAAAACTTCCTTGATTTCTACCAGGGACATAGAAAGAAATACTTTTAAATTGGCCATAGTAAGTGATAAGAAGATGTCAGAAATGGAAGTAAGATTGGACAAGATTAATGTACCAAACAAAATACAGTTACATAAGCAAACAGGTGACATTATTTATTCAGATTTATTGCATGCTATGATGAGGGTTAATAAGTTACAAATTTTGGTAGACAAGTTAGAGGTTCAGTTAAAACATGAGAAAGTTGAAAATAAGGCCAATGCTATTCAAATTAAAAAGCTACAAGCAGACATTATTAGCTCGGGAAATGAAAGAGATAACACCCAGGAAATCAAAAGACTTCTGGAAGAAAAGGACAACGCCCTCCAGGTTTTGAAGAAAAGGTTGAAGATCCCAAGCACTGAACATGTTCAATCATCTGAATTATTATCATTACAAGAAGAGAAATACAAAATTCACATGGAGATGACGGAGCATAAAGGAAGAGCTGTCAAATTACAAGAGGAAAAAGACAAATGGGAAACAGAGCGGAATGAGCTAATAGCCCAAATCTCCCTGCTGAAAAAGGACCAAATCGATGAAAAAGAGATTATGGAGGAGTTGATGAGCCAAACTCCCACTGATGAATACCTATCCATTATGAATATTGAGAAACCATTAAACGATTTTTCTGCAGATGACTTACTAGTGCCTATGTCCCAAGTCAGCTTGAAGGATGAAGAAATAAGAGAATTAAAGGTGGAAAATGAAAAAGTCAAATCCGAGCTGGCCAAAGTTACTGAAAATAAAAATAAAATATTACAAGATAGAAATCAGCTACAAAAGAAATTTAATGAATTGAAGGAAAGAAACATCAGAAAGGGTCCTCTCCAAGGAGCAAAGCACATAATTTGGGATACATTATCCATAGAAATTACTAAATTTAGGCACTATTTAAATTTCATTGATGATCAAAGCATATTGATCAATCTGGCCAATCAGAGACTGAAGTTAGTAAACGAAACTATGGAGAGGAAATCCCTTGCCACAGCCCAGAATGCATTAAACTTCTTAAATTCATTAACATACCAAAAGTTGCATGATATAGGCATAAAGGAAAGGATAGCAATGGTACTGTGGGCCAAAATGTTTATCCATAAGCATCATCTAATGAAGGTAGTCCAGGACAAAGCTGATGAAATGATCTCACAGGTTAATGACTTCAAACAGGCCTTCAAAGAACTATTCGAAGACGGGATTCCTTCCTTTTGGGATGAAGAGGGATGAATGTTTTCTCAAGAGCACTATCACAACCTATTGGTACAAAGCCGCATGGATCATTCCAAATTTGACGATTTGGAAAAGGGGCTGACAAGGAAAGTTATCGTGGATAAGCTGATGGAATATTTTGAGATACTACAGAAATTCCTAATCATCAAGGGAAAGTTACCTAAGGTGTCCTATGAATCCTACATGGAGCTGGAGGTGTCCATTCGCGAGATGATCGAATATGATATTCCAAACGCGGAGCAATGGAGAGCCATAGAAAGAATAAAAAAAATGAAGTATATCCTTCTTTCATGAAGACAGGTGTTGCGCATTGAGGAGCTACTTGGACGAGGCCATGTTACCGAGTTGATTTTAACTTAATGATCTATTAGGATCGAAGCTAGTAGTTTATTCCTAGGAGTTAGGAATATAGTTACAAGACTTTGATTAAGCCGGTTATTCAATTATAAATCTTCTTGGAAGATGAAATAATTTTATGTATATAAGTGCATCTATTTTATATGATGGGGGTTGGAACCCATCTTGTTGTTGACTGTTTCTTCTGAAGACATATATTTTTTGAATAACAAAGCGAATGCATAAGAGTTATCAGAGATTCCTGCATCATTTACATCGCAGTCCGTATTTCTCTTTTTCTGTGATCGTTTTTCCAGTGTAACACTTCATTCTATTTTTCTTCATATCTGAAGCATAGTGTTGAATGGTTAGAATTCATATTGTTTATGCTCTGATCATCATTTCAGATATTTTATGAATGTTTCTACTAAAGTTAATATAGAACTCATCTTTGATGCTCTATATTAATGGATTGTTCCTTGTTTCTTCTGTCTCACCCGAACTAAATGAATGACTATGATGGAATGGTTATCTTGCCTTTGACAAAATCTCATGCATATGTATTTGTGATATCGTTATGTATATGTGACTCCATTGCCCAATGGTTACTTGTTGTTTCAACCTTTTATACAATTTTTAAATGTTTGAATTATATCTGGCCTTGTTAAATCTGTATTTGAGAGATCCCTCTCTGGAAAGAAAATCCAGTTTCTTTCTAAAAGTGGTTTTGTTGTTACCTTGGAATTTATCTTTTACAACCTGGGTACATTCTAAGTGCTAACACCTAGATTTGCTGAAATCCTGATGGACATTACCTATATGCTGAGGAAAGATCATGAAATCAAATGGATGGTGGAAGCCAAGAAATATTTCAAAGATATAAAACAAGCCATTTTGGAAGCTCCTGTGCTAGTCAGTCCTGACTTTGAGAAATATTTTTTAATATTCTCATATGCTTCGGAGCATACTGTGGCGGCTATTTTGCTGCAGAAAAACGATCGGGGTGAAGAGCATCCTATATCATTTTTCAGTAAGATATTGAGAGATGGAGAATTGAAGTATGATATAATGGAAAAACAAGCTTATGCCTTGGTTAAGGCCTTGAAGGATTTTAGAATTTACATCCTCCATTCCCATATAATTGCATATGTCCCCAGCAGTGTGGTGAAAAGCATACTTTTATGTAGCCAGACCCAGAAGGGAGAAGAGCTAAATGGATCGCAGTACTTCTAGAGTATGACATAGAAATTAAGCCCACAAAATTGATCAAGGGGCAAGGATTAGCTAAAATGATGACAAATTCCCATTGCGATTCTCTGCAGCTGAATTTTTTAGCTAGTCAATCTAATCAGTTGGATGCAGTAGTGCCGGTGAAGCCTGATTTTTCTATGTCTCCCTAGTATGCTGACATTGTTTTTCTATTGCAAAATTTACAACCTCCTGCGGGGTTAAGCAAAACCAGAGCTAGGTATGTGAAGCTAAAGGCTGCGAAATTTTGTATCATAGAACAATATCTTTATTGGAAAGACCCTGGGGGAATACTGCTGAACTGTCTTTTGGAGAATGAATCTCAACATACAACAAAAGAGTTCCATGAAGGAGATTGTGGAGGGCAACACTCCTGGAAGGTAACCGCAAGTAATATTCTGAGGGCGGGATTCTATTGGCCTTCATTATTCTCATATGTATATAAGGAGACAAATAAATGCCATCAGTGTCAGATTTTTGAGGGAAAAAGGAAAGTGGTTTCACTTCCCCTCAACCCTATATCAATGGAAGAACCTTTCCAGCAATGGGGGTTGGATTTCATCGGAGAGATAAATCCGAACTCCTCAGGACAGCATAGATGGATTCTAACAGCTACTGATTATTTCATAAAGTGGATTGAGGCGATACCCACTAGGCAAGCTACAGAAGAAGTTATAATGAATTTCATAGAAGAAAATATTTTGGCGAGATTAGGTTTCCCGACGTGAATTATGACAGACAACGCCCCTGTGTTCAAGTCCAAGAAGATGATCAATTTTTTCTATAAATATCATATAAAACTAAATCATTCTACTGTTTATTACCCACAGGGAAATGGACTAGCAGAATCTTCCAACAAAAGTCTGGTGAGGATTATTAAGAAACTGTTAGAGGACAACAAAAGAGCCTGGCACACAAAGTTGAAATATGCCTTGTGGGCTGACAGAATCAACACAAAGAGGGCTATTGGTATGTTAACTTTTCAATTGGTATATGGAGCCGAGATAATTTTTCCTGCATCTCTAGGTATCCCAGTTATGAAATTATTGCGGGACCCATTAGATGAGCCTAATCCCATTCAAAGAAGGATAAACCAGATTATTGAACTGAATGAAATGAGGGACAAAGCCTATGATAAGGTCCAGATACATCAGGAGAAGATGAAGAGTACCTTTGACAGAAGAATAAAAGAGGACGTTTTTCAGGTCGACGACCTGGTGTTAAAATGGGATGCCCCGCATGAATAAAAAGGAAAACATGGAAAATTAGACCACTTATGGGTGGGTCCATACCTTATTGCAGCACTCATAGGAGACAATGCTTTCATTCTGTAGTATCCGGATGGGTCACAGTACGAGGTAGGCCCAATGAATGGGAGGTTTCTAAAACGTTACCTACAGTAAAGGGACAAAGTTCCATGTATTATAGTGTAAATATTGTTTTACGTTTTAGTTAGTGCATATGGTGAATCGGAATATTTGAAGCCCGCAGAGAAGGCCCTAAGATCAGAAGAGGTAACCATTTTTTCAATCAGATTTTTCTTTCCTAAAGTAAAATAAGAAGATCTTGTCAATGGATTCGATGACTAGTCTACGGGTTCTTTGCTACCTCGCTGGGAGGATAGCATCCCTTGTGGAGACGGTTGTTAGCACCATATTTGGAATTTTTGATTATGAGAGATATATGGGGAAAGGACCCTATCGAAGAGATGGTTGGGAAGGCATCCCCTGAGTTGCAAAGGTGTTGAAGGCATCTGTGAGATGGCATTTTTCCCCTGGGACAAGTGGTGGCGGAAATAAGGTAAAGGGTGGTATAAACTAACGGCCGCGATTCAAAATGATAAAGATTAACAGTGGAAAGGCATCTCACAAATCATAGATGCAGGGTAAAATGGGATGTCGGAATGCGCTGAAGGCATTAAAAGGAAGCCATAATAGAAGGTGGAGATTAATCCGAAGACAGATCAATGGAACCAAAGCATTTCGCACAGTGAATGTGCTCAGCCAAAGCCACTTTTCCAAATCACAAAATATATTAAAGAGTAAAGATAGCTAATGGCCGAGATAGGAGTACAAGCAGATCCACGGCCATAAATGATTTCATGACCCGAAATAGCAAGGACGTAATTGCGATTTCAAATCATGAAAAGCGGTACTGGCCGCGAAGATCAATGGTCACTACAAGGGCGGAGATAGATCTATGGTCATGGTTTGTTTTGTGATATGAACTAGCATGGACGGGGTTAGGATCTCAAATTGCAAAAGGTGGTAGGGTCCGCTCAGATCGATGGTCACGAGGAGAGGTCACTCTTGGTCGACAACAAAGGCTAACCCATCGATATTAAGCTACACGTGCATATAGTGAGGAAGAATTTGGCATAAAGGACCTCACATATCAAAGGCTCATATCGCACGGAGAAAGATCCATGGTGCACACTACATGGAAAGGGCACGAAAATTATGCAGTATAGAAAGTTATAAAAGGTTCTATGTGGAGTTGTAAGGTTTTGTCTTTTCCAAAGCCTCAAAATCATCGAACGCCCCGACTGCATACAGAGTGCCAACGTGGACGGACCAGAAGACTGTGCTAGAAAATAAAGGTAGGCCCCTGATACCCCCTTAGTGCCTTTTGAAAATGGAAACAGTAGAATTGGTAGATGTGAGAGATAGTGCAGAACTAGAGGTCACATGTCAGAGGATAGAGTAAAGTCTCGTAGATGAGAATGCCAAGATTTTTGATACCATCCTGGTGGGGGAAACCATTGAAGCCACTAGGGGTAAAGTGGAAGTATTTAAGGACCAAGGTAGCAATACTTGTGGTGTTTTTAAATATTTTTTCCATTTTTTCTCTGTCGACCAAACCCCCCATTGCCCTGAGTTTGTTGAGTGGTGTGTAGACAATTTCTCTCTCGCCGACAATTGTGTGGAGTCATTATGAATAGGTTAAAATCCAAAATCCTCTATTCAATCCAGGCTCCCATCGTCCGTAAATCCCTTCACATCATAGATGATTTTGTCAATATATCCCAAAAATACCGAGAGGAAAATATTAGACGTTTCTTTAGAGAGTCTACCGACGAAAATAGGGAAGCCTTCTTAAAGTCCTATTCAAAATATAATGGTGACTTCATCATCCTATATTACCCCATCGAACTTAGCCAATTTCATTAGAAACTTAGTGGTGTATATCCCTGGCCAGTCAGTTTTTAGGTCTATATACCATACACAGAGTCATTGTTGAGTCTATTGTTCGTCTTGAGTACTTGTCCTGCTGAGCCTGAATATCCTAGGCAATCTTATTAGTCATGTTGTCTTAAGTTTGATGAATTCCTAGCCGACAACATTCCTTCCCAGTTAGTGAATTTCCACGGCACCAAAGTATTCAGATTCCAGTCCTTTTTGTTGAGAATGTTTATAGCTTATGACGAAGAAGACCTACAAGTTCCTGAGTTAGAGATCACTAGTGACATGGCCAAAGACTACTGTAAATTCATGAACCATCTGATGGTCGAAGTGTACAACCTTTTCTTTCAAGAAAGGCCACCCAGGGTGTTTTCTGAGATGAGGCAAATACTACAATTGTCTCATAGCAATATGATAGGAGACTGGTTCCAGATAGAATTCAGAACAATCATAAGATTGTACGGCTTTGTGAATCAACCCTACATTCTACCAGCCTTTTTAACTACGAGGGTTTTTTCCCTGGAAGTAATCAACCAAAGACTCACTGTTGAGGAAGAACACTTTTTGAACTATAAGAAGAGCTCAAATTTGATTTTCCCCTGGGAAGTGGGACCATACACAGTCAGGAGCAGAGCTGCTTTTCCACTGGTTGGAAACTTACTCAAAGACATGGGATTTTCTCTAGAACAAGCTATGAATTACGACCCACATCAAATAATTTCCAAAAGGAGGAAGGGTCATAAGTGCAAGCCTTTTGAGCACACTGAAATACCTAGGCTTAGGGAAGCAGCAAACTGGGATAATTTCCCTAACCCTACTGCGATGGATGTCAGCATAGGATGAAGCTCTACCTCACCCCTTCCATGGGCAACTTCTCTCCATACGGAATTGTCCAAAGTAGTCGCAATAGTTGGGAACAAGAAAGAGAAGGAGATCTAGATACTAAGGGAGAACTTGAAAATCCCTTCTACCCAGCTCACTCAGATAGATGAATTGGTTGAATTCGAAAAGGGAAAGAGACATTGAAAGTTGAGCTTACAGATTGCAAAGCCAAGCTGCTAAATCTTGAAGAGAAGGAAAAGCAGTGGGAAGTAGATACCAGGCTCTTGAAGGAGAGAGAGAAAGAATTAATGGATACATTAGCGACAAAGGAAAAAGAGATTCAGGAAAATTGTACAGAGATTGCAATCCAGCCTGTAAGTGTAGTTGGAGAAGTAGACACCAATTCTCTTTCCAGAGCAATGTCCCAAATAGGCCTTAAAGATACAGAGCTGACTAAGTTAAAGCAGTAGCTTATGGAGCTAGAGGAGGAGAAGGAAAAGGAAAAGGTAGGGGAGAAATGTCAAGAATTGATACAACAAAATTCCAAATTAAGCCAGTAGGTGATCGGTAATTCGGCCTTGCAAGGGGCTAGACATTTGATCTGGGATCAACTCATTACAGAGGGTGACAAGTTTAGACCTTATATAGATTTCATCACAGACCAAGAAAAGGATTTAACAGAGGCCAAGAAAAAGGTTTCGACGGTATTAGGAGAAGTGTAGAAAAGACCTGTAGTAACAACAGAAAATGTCATTGCTTTCCTAAGCTCCTTGTCAGATGATATGACCAATCGGTATAATGTCCAAAACAGAGTGGCTATCATCTCTGGGGCTAGGAAGGTAATTGCTAAAAATAGGATGTTGGACACCGTACAAGCCAAAATAGATATTATTGAGAATAAGGTCAAGGAGGTGATCCCATTGTTCAGGCCACTAGTAGAGAGAGGGATTCCTTTCTTCTGGAAGAGAAGGGACCCTTTTTGTCTCAAAAGGAGTATCTAAAGCGTTCAGTTAACTACCAATCATACAACAGTAAGTTTCGAGACATGCAATAATCCTTGTCAGGCATGACCATTTGCGATAAGCTGGAAAGTGAATTTGAACTGTTGTTTGACTTTAAAGCCACCTATGCCAAAGCACCTGAGACCTCGTACCCAGAAACTATGGAACCCAAAGTGCAAGCATTGGACATTGCAGTTGCAACTTTGCCTGGTCCTGACCAATGGAGGTCAATTCAGCAATATGGGTCGAGCAAGTTTAATATGCAACCATAGAAGTGGCAATGACAATATGTAGGAAATTTGCTCCGTAGACATACCCCTCCAAGGGTCATCTCTCCCAAAACTTTATACAGCTTTCACTCACCCGATGGAAGCATAAAAGGCTCTTATGCATATTTTCTCTCGCAGTCCATAGTTCATTTTTTAGTTTTTTATGTAAATCATGGTAGATGTGTCACATTAGAGTTTGTTAGAAGTTGTTTTTCAGTTATAACAAATTTTTATTCCTGAGACATCGGATTGGAAAATATCAAGTATTATAAATATACCTCCCGGAGAAGGAGAAAGGGTTGGAACCGATGTAATTTTGCAGTTTGTGCTTTCAAGAGTTTTAAATAAATTTGCAGAGCCGAAGTTGGCATTTTATACAAGGATTCATGTGTTGTTTGTGCTATAGTCTGTTGCTTCCTTTCTCATGTGAATGTTTTTCCAGTTTATCTCTCCCATTATGTTTTCTTTCATGTTTGAAATAAGTATATAACAGTTTGGAATTCATACATGCTATGCTCCGTCTATTGTTTCAGATATCCACTAATACAGAATTCATTCTCAAATGCTCGGTGTTGATGGTCTATTCATGTTCCTCTTTTCCACAAGACAATTATAACTTGATTGTGGCTGAATGGCTACCTTACCTCTGTGTTAAAATCGCCTACATAAGTTCTGTTTATTTTTGCCACACATCTTGACTCCATCGCCCAATGGTTCTATGTCCTGTTTCAACCAATCTTACAAATAATTCATATTTTCACTTGTACATATCTGGCATTGTTAATATTTGGTGAGAGATCCCTCTCAGAAGAGCAGAAGGCCAGTTCTCTCTTCGAAAGTGGTTCTGCTGTTACCTGGGAGCGAACCTTTTGCAACCTTTGGTTCAATTCCAGTGCTAACAAAGTCAAAATCTTATAGAATCTATATTCTAGGATTCCACCAAATCCAAAAAGAACCTTGCAAATGAAGATCATGAAGAAGAGAAGGAGGCTCCTAGAGCCACAAAAGACATCATTCCACCAATTAGAGATAATGAAGAAGATCCTATACAAGAAGATCATGACCTTTTTGAACTTTAAGGACTTATGGAAGCACCCCAGAATATTATCCCAACAAAAAGAATACCATTTTGGGATCATGATGTAATCATGGAAGCAGAAATATATGGTGCACCAAAAGGAAGCAAAAGACAAAGAATCCACTGAAACTATGTAGCACTAATGAGCAATATTGTTGATGAAGAACCCACATATTTTGAAGAAGCTTTGAAGAAGAAGGAATGTATGCAGGCCGTGATTGAATAATACTAGTCAATAATCAAGAATGATGTTTGGGATGTGGTGTCAAAACCAAAGGACCAATCAGTAGTTTCTTCAAAATGGATTTTCAAGACAAAGCATTCAGCAGATGGTAGTAATGAAAAGTTTAAAGCAAGATTTGTCTCACTAGGTTTTTCACAAAAGGAAGGAATTGATTATGAAGAAAATTTTGCTCCAGTAGCAAGATATACTTCTATCAAAACTGTCCTTGCCTGGGCAGCCAAGATGAAATGGAAGCTACATGAAATGGATGTAAAACAACTTTCCTAAATGGATTCATAGAAGAAGAAGTATGTATTGAACAACCACCGGGATTTGAAACACATGACAAGGAAACACATGTATGTAGATTAAAGACAAATCTATATGGGTTAAAACAAGCACCTAGAGCATGGTATGGAAGAATTGATGGATTCACAATAAATTTTGGATTTACCAAGAGTAAAGCTGATTCCAACCTTTATTCTAAGGTTGAAGATTATGGAATCATGATATTACTATTATATGTATATGACTTATTCTTAACAGGGAAGGAGATGCTCATCAGTGACTGTGAGAAGAAACTTGCAATAGAATTTGAGATGAAAGACCTTGGCACAATGCACTATTTCCTAGGTCTTGAAGTATGGTAGTTTCCTGATGATATTTTCCTAAACTAAGGAAAATACACATTAGATATTTTGAAGAGATTTGGGATGTTAGATTGTAAATAAATTAACACTCTGATGGTGAAAAACCTGAAGCTACTAAATGATGATTCTTCAGAAAGAGTAGATGTCACATTATACAAATACATTATTGGCTCACTGATTTATTTGACAAATACATGACCAGATGTATGTTTTGATGTGAACACCTTGAGTCAGTATATGGTGGAGCCCAGACATGTTCATCAATTTGCAGCAAAACATGTGATGAGGTACCTGAAAGGTACATTGGACCGTGGACTCAAATATACAACCGACAGTGAGTCCAGATTGTGTGGCTATACTGATTCATATTGGGATCGAAGTCTTGAAGATAGAAAGAGTGCCTCAAGATGTTGTTTCAATTTTGGATCATGTGTGATCTCATGGATTAGCATAAAGAAAACAAGTGTTTCCCTCAGTAAATCGAGGCTGAGTACATTGCATCATGTTCAACCTGTAGCGAAGTAGTGTGGCTTCACAAACTATTGGAAAGATTGTTTGATACCGACATGGATGCAACTGAGATCTATTGTGACAACCAAAGTTGCATCAAGTTAACATAGAACCCGGTGTTTTATGATAAGTCAAAGCATATAGAGATAAAGTATCATTACATATGAGATATGGTGCAGAGAGGATCTATGAAACTCTAGTATGTTCCTATAGAGGAACAAGTTGTTGATGTGTTGACTAAGCCTCTGTCTCATGTAAATTTTGAACACTTCGAGACAAGCTTGGTGTAGTTTGAAAGGACCTCCCTGGAAAGAGGGAGTGACGATGAGATTATTACTGATGATGACATGATAGTGTGCCTGCAGATGTTGATGAGATTTGAAATTCACTTGTGGATGTTAGTATCCTCTCTTGAGGATTGTCTTGCAGACAAGAACACTCTCTCTTGTTGAGACTGGTCCTATTCATTACCAACTAAGGATGGTCCTATAGATGATAGTACTCTCTTCTGGAGAGCGATCCTACATTCACTTGTAGGATGGTTTCGTAAACGATAACACTCTCTTGAGAGTGCTCCTATCACTGACAAGATGAGGATGGTCTACGATGATAGTAATATCTTCTAGATAGTGATCCTACATTCACTTGTTGGATGGTGTTGTAGACAAGAACACTCTATTGAGAGTGGTCCTAGCACTGACAAGATGAGGATTTTCTACAATGATACTACTCTCATATGTTAAGTGGTCTTGCATTTAGTTATGGACGAGATCTGCATTCAGTTGCAGACAATGGAAGCATCTCTAAGGATGGTTACATGGACAAGAACACTCTCTTGTTGAGAGTGGTCCTAACACTGATAGGCTGGGGATGGTCCTACGTGTTAAAGTATTGTAACTTCAAAAGACATTCCATATTTATTTATTGTATTCCTCCATCAAGAGATGAGTTTGGTCATGTAAGAGTCATTGAAATAATCAATGTAAACCTCCAAATGTAAGGCGGGTCAATAGTACCTAAGTGTCATTATAGTAAGTGTTATTTTTGGTGTCTTGCTAGACAAGTCATCCCTGTCAGTTAGACAAGTCAGCCCTGATAGGTCCTAGGACAATTCAAGTGACAAATATAAGTAGGGAAGCACTTCCCTTCATTTGTACACACTCACTCAAGCAAGTTTGCAAGAGAGAAAAGAACAAGTGGGCCAGAAAGAAGAGAGAAGTAGGTGTCTGGGTTTTACACTACTCTGGTTGAGTTCTATACTGAGGACGTTTTGCAGGGTTTTATCCCTTGTGGTTTTTGCTAGGAAAATCTTTGTGTTCTTTGTGTTTCTGCGCTTGTTGTTCTTTCAGTGATCCTACTAGTGGAAATTGTTTTAAGATATCATCTAAGAAATTAAGAAAACTTAACATGGTATCAGAGCCACCTTGAAAGGAGACATTGCACAAATAGGGTTTGTTACTATGATTAAATCCCTCGACAGATCAACCAAAAAAGAGGGCTCACTCAACTCACCCCAGAAGGGTGCATATTTCTATGGAAACATAACTAAATTCCAAAAAGTTTCAGTTTTTCACCAAACATTGTTGCTGTGAAAAACTAGGGCTTCAATTTTCCTGAGACTCCATCATTAATCTCAGAAAAATCAAGATACAATCTATCTCGCCCTAGGGAGGCACATATTTTCCATCACTCATCCCTATCAGTGATCACAATTGGAAAATTATAGTTCCTACATCAAACCATAGGTCATCACGAAGGAGGTCAGACAAAAGTTGTATTTATCAAGTAAGTACTACTCCTAATTTGAATTTCTCATTCTGTTAAAAGATGACAAAGAGTACCAAGCTATATGAGAAGCTTGAAGGTGCTGAAAAATTCAAAGCATGGAAATATCAAATCATGCTCATCCTAGAATAAAATGATCTAGAAATATCTATAAAGGAGGAAGTTGCAGAACCAAAAGAAGTTGAAGCTAAGTCCAAATACAAGAAGGATATGATTAAGGCTAAGAGGACCATAGCTGACTCCATCAAAGATAACTTGAGTCCTCAAGGAGCACACCAAAATAAATGTTTGATGCTCTATCTGGCCTATTTGAAGGAATAAGAATCAATAGGAATATGACCTTGAGGAATCACCTCAAAAGTGTAAAGGCTCAAAAGTTAGAAACCATGCAATCATATTTTACAAGAGTAGCTCAAATCAAGGAGCAGTTGGAAGCCATTGGTGATATAGTTGAAGAAGCAGAAATTGTAATGACCACCTTGAATGGTCTTCCAATATATTTGGAATCCTTTATCAAAGGAATATGTTTAAGAAGAAAACTAACCAAGGTCTGACAGTTAAGGGAAGAATGTGTGTAAGAAGAAGAAATCATAGCAGCCAGATAAGAGAAGATAAATGAAAATGAGGATCAAGCTTTGGCAGTCCATACCAAAGGAAAGAACAAGAGAAAGAGTTATGACCATACTCCCAAAAGGACTCAAGGGTTTAATAATCCCAAGAAATACTTCTCAAATTATGAATGCTTCACTTGTCATAAGATGGGACACATTGCTATAAATTGTCCCATGAAAGTAGGATGATTC
Source organism: Pseudotsuga menziesii (assembly GCA_001517045.1). NCBI lineage: Eukaryota > Viridiplantae > Streptophyta > Pinopsida > Pinales > Pinaceae > Pseudotsuga > Pseudotsuga menziesii. The sequence continues at coordinate 343,250 of LPNX010010297.1, read as the reverse complement.
AAGAAGAAGAAAATATTTTAGGCCCATGATGTTGAATACAATGATCAGGAAGACAAGGAAAGAACTAAGGAAAATAAAGATTCTTGTGAAGAATATGTATTGATCTTTGCACTCACGGGATCAGTCTCACTACGAAATGACATCTTGCTAGTAGATAGTGGTGCCTCCAAGCACATGACAGGTTACAAGGACTCACTCTTATGTCTTGTAAAAAAGGAGTCCCCAGACAAAGTAATGTTTGTAGATGATTACCAATATCCCATAAAAGGAATGGGAGAAGCCTCCTACAAGTTGGACTCTGGAAAGTCCATGAAGATGAAGGATGTCATGTATATCCCACAACTAAAGAAGAACCTTCTTTCTATCTCATCCTTAGATAAGAAAGGGTTCATAGTTTCTTTTGTGGATGGGAAAGTCCTCATGTGGGAAAAAGGAAAAACTATAGATGATGCAGTAGTAATTGGAGTTGGAGAAGGAGGACTCTACATATTGAAGGGACATGTAGATTCAGCATTAATGACTAGTACCGTAATCCCATGTGAGCTATGGCATGGAAAACTTGCTCATATGCATTACAAAGCATTGCCAATTGTGAGAAAGGTTGTAACTAGTTTAACATAAATTCGGATAGGTCATGAAGGAGTGTGAAAAGGATGTGCAGAAGGAAATAATACTAAGAACCCTTATCCAAACAGTGACAAAAAAGAAAAAGGGATCTTAGACATTATTCATTGAATTATGTGTGGGCCAATGCAAACTACTTCATTAAGCGGGTATGTTTACTATGCTTCCTTTATTGATGAATACTCCCAAAAAACATGGATATATTTCCTAAAGAAGAAACATGAATTGTTTGAAAGATCCAAAGAGTTTAAGTCCCTAGTAGAAAACCTTTCTGAAAAGAGGATCAAGATATTAAGATAAGATAATGGAGGAGAATTCACATCAAGTGAATTTAATGAGTAATGAAAAGAAGATGGATTAAGAGGGAGCTTACCATTCCCTATAATCAACAACAAAATAGTGTGGAATAAACAAAAAATAGATCTATCATGGAAGCCGTGAAAGCTATGATACATGATCAATATCTACCTATGTACCTATGTGAAGAAGAAGTCGGAACAATAGTATATGTATAGAATAGAATATCCCACAGTACCCTTGGGAACAAAACTCCAGAAGATATGTTTACCGAAGAAAATCCAGAATTAAGTCACCTAAATATATCTGGTTTTTCGATGTACATACACATTCCCAAGGAGAAAAGATCAAAGTTATATCCTTCAAGAAAGAAGGGCATGTTTGTAGGATAAATTGAGCAATCAAAATCTTATCGAATATATATCCTAGGATATCATTAAAGTGAATTAAGCAGAGATTCCACCTTTGATAGAGATACATCCTTCAGAAAATCAAAGAAAGATAGCGAAGATGAAGAGGAGCATGAAACTCATAGAGTTGGAGAAGGTCCTAAACCAGTTAGGAACGAAGAAGAAGATTAGATGCTTGAGGATCATGACATGACATAAACTCAGAGACCTGAAGAATTTCCCAGTGAAATGATCTCATGAAAGAGAATACCTTTCCGGGCTCGTGAAGTTATCAAAAAAGGAAAAAGACATGGTTTCCCAGAAGGAACCATGAGAGAAAGAAAGAAGCCAAATCCATACCCTAGTTATGTAGCTTTTATGTGTGATCTCGTTGATAAAGAACCAACATGTTTTGAAGAAGAAACAAAGAATAAATAATGCGTTGATGCAATGGTCGAGGAATACCAATCCATTATAAAGAATGATGTATGGGAATAGTACGCAGACCAAAAGAAAAGTCAGTGGTTGTTAGGATTATTATTAATTCACCCTTTGTCATCGTTGATCACATAAAGTCTATTTGATTCATTTCCCTAGCTTAGGAGGTCGCATCACTTTACCAGTGCATGGGGAACATAACCAGTGGATATATGTCACTTACTGCACATGTCTTCATGCACTTTGGAGCTCCAGGGATCAATCCCTATTTTATAGGAACGCACTCGGAGTGCCACCAGTAGTGTCCAGTAGTTGACTATATTAGTTCATCAGTTATCCTTAGTTAAACTCCAATCCCCATATGTTAGATCACTTATAGTGTCTCTATAGCCATTTTCCATGATTCAAGGGAATATAGGCGCCTTTATTCACCCACCCCCTTCAGTTAATTTAATCTAACTGATTGTAACTAGTTATTAACTATTTTAGTGATATGGAGTTGCACTAGTTAGTTCCAATGGTGATTTTACCACTCCTAGTTATCTCTAGAGTTAGCCTAGGTTGGTAGATTCAACTACCTATGTAGGTATTCAAATTATTCATTGATGTTGTATTATATATTCACCCATAATGTGAAAATCATTAATGGAATATTTCTCATATTGTTCTTAAATTATTTTTTCTCTTATTTCTCTTGTGCAATCTATGTGAAGACTATTTATGTCCCAAGATCTGTCTGTCAGAATCTAATATGGTATCAGAGCCTGGTCAGGTTATTCGAATCTCCCTCAAATATTTCCATTGATGCACCATAAGAAATTGAGTTTCCAAATAAATACTACAATATTTTCCTTGCTAACTCTAGATTATGTGAGAGAAGACTCTATAGGTGTGACAGACTCTAAAAATGTGCTCATTGTCGAAATATAGGTTGATTCATCTTACACAAATTTTCTTTCTAGTATTGTGCAGATACAATTTCAAGAACAAAATTTGAAAATCGTAGCCAACTTTGAAGAGTTACCACAAGCTCTACAAATCATCTTATAGGGTCTACCATATCTTTTTTGAAAGGTATTTCCGTGATCTGAAATGATATTTTTGCGGAATTCAATTTGAGTCTCTGGTTTAAGAGATATATTCAGTTGAATATCAAAGGTTTGCAAGAGCTCTCCTCTATTTGTACCCTCTATTTTGGTTTGATATTTCTCACTCCAAATGATGAGCTAGGTCAACTTTCTTATATTATTTGAAATATCTCTTCGATATCTCAAATGGGTATTTGACATAATTTGATTCCGCTGACTGTAGAAGAAGTTTTGATTGAATTGGAAACATGACATCAATAACGTTTTTGAGTTTTTATTTAAGTTTACATACATGATTTGATTTACATGTACAACTTCTTGGATTCAAACTTCTTCCTGAATTTGAAGAAGAAAATTGCAGAACCTTCTATTGTACAACTTCAATATAGATTTGATAATATTTCCACCTCTATCATCATTCAACTATCCTAAATGGAAATTGAAGATGATTGCATATCTAAGAGCCATGAGCTCTTTGATGTGTCTATTGGAGCTGTGGAAATGCCAGAATCTGACGATGAGAAATATATTTGGTTCAATAATTTTGAAAGAGAATATGGAGCCATGTGTATAGACATTCCTCCAAGGATGCACTATCTCCTTGATGTTGTTGAATTCCCAAGTGAAATTTGGTCCGTATTGGACAAAGTATTTGGCCAGCAGACTGAATATATTAGTGCAAAGCATTGGGAGAGTGCATCTGAAATATCCTTTCAATTTATTTCAGCCTCCATTATTTCCCAAGAAGATGAAGTTCTGCAAGATGAAGAAATTTCAGAGTCTTCAACTAATTCAATTCTAAACCATACTCTTTATGTTGTTGCTCTCAAAAATTTTGAGAAACTTGAAGTCTCATTTGCAGCTACTCCATAAGAGGAGATTCAAACCTCTGTTGTTGAAGAACTTTCCTTCCATCCCACTGAGCCTTCAACTGATGCAACTTGAAACCAGACTCATTCTGCTACTGATCTCGAATTTTGTGAGAAATTTGATGTCTCATGTTTTCATGCAGCTACTCCAAAAGAGGAGATTCAAACCACCACTATTGAAGAACTTCCCACCAAGTCTCTCACCTTAATTGGTTCAAATTCAGAGATTCAAGACCTCTCGTTATGCTTGTAACTGATCTTATCAGTTTTTGTGAGAAAAATCAAGCACCTCAAGGCTCTTTCAAAATGGTTGTGGGGGATTCGATGTCAGTATATTCTTATGAATTGCTGATATTACATTTTTTTATTTCATGGATATTTTTAGAAGCTACATCATATTTTGGAGCTCAAGCATTCGCTCTCCATGGTCCCAGGTATTTTGTCTCTTTGTGCTCAATTACATACTCATCTCCTCACAGTGTTAGAAATGATAGAGACCTCTTGAATTCACTTGGATGCATGATCCTCTCATATGGAGTTGAATCTACTTCACATGGTTCGAACTATCAAGCACATCAAGACTCATTTGAACCTGATTTCAAGATCAAGTTGAATGAGCACTCTCTGTTTCCCTTTTGTCCAATCATATCAGTTGCTTCACATGGTCCCATAAACTCTTATGCATTTGTATATGTTCCTGATCAATTTGAGCATATTCATCTTCTTCCCAATAAGAATATCCCTCTAGACATATAATCAAGTTCACACCTACTTGGATTTGGAGAAGTTTATTTTTTGGTGTATCTCATGTCCATTTTTGAAGAAATGATTTTCCCCATGTGGTTTTTCTTTTTTTCCTCGTTTTACATGGATAAATAAATTTTCCCTTTAGATTGTAATGGCTGACCTTTGATCTTAGTTACCAGGGCCTGGGTAGTCCAAAATTAGGATTAAAGGGCGGTGTTAGGATTATTATTAATCCTTCATTTGTCTCCTTTGACCACATAAAATCTATTTGATTAATTTCACTAGCTTAGGAGGTCTCATTACTTCACTAGTGCATGGGGGACATAACTAGTGTATATATGCTACTTACTGCACCTACCTGCATGCATTTTGGAGCTCCAGGGATCAATTCCTATTTTATAGGAACCTACTCGGAGTGCCACCAGCAATGTCTAGCAATTAACTCCAGTAGGTCATAAGTTATCCTTAGTTAAACTTCAATCCCCATCGGTTAGATCACTTCTAGTGTTTCTAGCGCCAGTTTGCATGATTCAAGGGAATATAGGCACCTTTATTCACCTACTCCCTTCAGTTAATTGGTTTTTTTGTTGTTCCACTTCAACTATTTTTGTGATATCAAAACCTTGTACACATTTATTTTTTATGGACCTGACTTACCTATTATGGTTGTTATTATCAAACTTTTTAATAGAGTTAAAAATAATTATGGTATTCTTTTGTGGTTGTTGTATATGTGATTTGTATGCAACTCTTGCTAAAGGGTATTTCTCTATGTTGGATCTGCTTCATATTAATACTCCTCTCATCTATTGAGTGGATATGGTTAATTATCCCAGAAACATAACAAATGTGATATGTAAATTAGTATGGTATAATTAGTGTCATGTTGATTTTATTATATCCTCCTTCTCCAGAACGAAGATCACTGGCATTTATTTTTTAATATTTAGATTCTTAATTTGTTTCCATGTGCTGCAACCTGTATTTCTGATCCATAGGACCTCAACTTTAGTGCATCAAAATTTTCTTGTAAAAGAATGCGTGCAACAGGTTAATTAAAGGAACAGCATTAACAGAAATTAAATGCTCAGAATGGGAAACAACACTGATAAACAAATACAACGAAGAAAACAAAGAAACAAAGTCACAAACAGAAGTTGATAACAGAGTTCACCCCCTTCACTGGGCTACGTCTCCGGGTCCCTCTCCAATGGGTACCGATCCAATTAATGGCTTTAAAATGGTACAAAATGGTTATGGAAACAACTTTAGCAACTGTAAAACAAAATGCTGGACAGAAAGTCTTCAAGACTCCTCTCTGAAAGCTACAAAACTGGACTTCAACAGACAAAGGAAGCCAAGTTATAATTGAGAATAGTCAACATCAAAAAGGAACAGCATATGGATAGTTTTACAGCAGAATACTCTCTCCAAGCTTCTCATCACAGAGAAAACGTTGCACTGTGCTCCCAACGAACTGAGTCCCCTGCACCATCCCCGGTTCTTCTCCTTTATACTCATCTTTGCCATTATAAAGGATCCAAAACGTTCAAAGAAATGCGACTGTTCGCATCCCATGAAACGCGGCATCAAGACTATTCATATGCCTTTCCTCGTTATTCCAGTTGTGGCATAACTACCAAGAAAGCTTTGCCAAACTGTTACAAATAAGCCATGTCATGCGCATTGCAGTGTTTGAATCGAAGGTTGTAGTCATCTACTCGTCCGTCGTTGTGGAAGAGCATAAGCAACGGGCTCCGACGGTCTCAATCTCAATCGATGATCATTTGGTTTTTTCAAGTCGAAAGCTTTATTACTTTGGTTTCCGCAGTTGCGGACGGTCAGATGGTAAATTCTCCTTATTTGACTTTTCAAACCGTAAGTCTTTGGCTTCCGCCGTTGCGGCTGTCAGAAGCGTTATCCTTTATCTATCCTCCATTGCGGCTCCCATTCCGCTCCGACTTTCGATCCATTCGAACGTCCATTAAGCTTCCTCCATTGCGGAAGGGAGAAGTCTTTTATCTATCCGTTGTTGCGGCTCCCGAATCGCTCTGACTTTCGATCCATCCGAACGTCTGTTAAGCTTCCACCGTTGCGGAAGGGAGAAGGATTGTGAGCCCCGCCGTTGCAGAAGGGAAAAGGCTTCGGAGCCCCAACGCTTATATTTTTGTTTCCCCACGGACAGACTAGCAGTTTGGTCGCCCACCGTTGCGGAAGAAGATACTCTTCCGACCTCCAATGTCGCGGAAGGAGATCTCTTCCGACCTCCGATGTCACGGAAGGAGATCTCTTTCGACCTCTGGTCTGTGTATCTTTGCCGTCTGTTTTTTTCCCAACCATCGTTTCTGAACCATGTACCATATTGGATCTTTAAAGAGGAATAATCCGCCGGATCAATCCTCCCCATTCGAGAGATTTTGGACCACCAAAAGCCTAAATTATTCTACAAGTAAGTGAGGGTACAGCTCCCTCACTTTCCCAATCTCCATCCATCTTGCTTTGCTAGGATGCATTCCTTTCAGCCCCACTCGAAGGTACTCAGCATTCCCCCTTCGTGAAGTCCTTACATTTCTATCAAGGATAACATCATCCTTCAACTCTATCATATATTCAAGTGCCAAATCATCAACTAAAGGAATCTGTATGTTAATTTCCTCATCCATGATCATAGGAGGCTCATACAGTTTAAGATTCTCAACATTGATAACTGAATAAATTTGCATGTATGGAGGTAAATTCAAGCGAAAAGCATTAGTACCGATCTTTTCCAAGATCTCAAAAGGACCATACCTGATAGGCTTAAGCTTTTTACCTTCACCTTTCATCCTTTCTTTGGTGATATGTAACCAAACTCTGTCACCAACCTGAAATTGATGATCAATTCGATGCTTGTCATGCCTGGCCTTGTACTTCACCTGGCTCTTCTCCAACTGTTCTTGAACTGCCTGCTGCACTGCTTGGATTCTTTGAATGAACTTTAAATCTTTATTTGCATCATGATGTCCATCCACTGCATCTTTTCCAAAAGAGAAGTCCATTAGTGTTTTTGGCAGATAACCAAAACAAGTTTCAAAAGGATACCTTTTCATGGAAGAATGAATTGCATGATTGTAAGCATGTTGTATATACTGCAGCTGCTCATCCCAAAGTTTAGGATGCTTACTACAATATCCTCTGAGCAGCTGAACCACTGTTCTGTTCACTACCTCTGTTTTCCCATCGGTCTGTGGATGAAAAGATGTACTTTTCTTAAGTTTAGTGTCCATAATCTCCCACAAAGTTGACCAGAATTTACCCAAGAACTGGGAATCTCGATCAGATACAATAGACATGGGTAGCCCAAAATGTACCCAAACATTTTGAAAGAATAAATGAGTTGTTTGTTCAGCAGTGATCTGCTTGTTACATGGAATTAAGATACACATTTTGCAGAATCTATCCACAACGACATATAGGTAATCATGTCCTTTTCTAGACATAGGTAGTCCCCCTACAAATTCCATAGAAATAATTTCCCAAGGACGAGAAGAAACTGGAAGAGGAGTGTACAAACCCAATTTCCTATTGCTAGGCTTACTTGTTGCACACATAACACAACCTCTTATATATTCAGCTACAGTTTCTTGCATTTGAGGCCAATAACAATGATTCTGCAATACAGACAATGTTTTGCTTACACCAAAATGTCCTGCAATCAATGAACTATGTGCCTCTCGGATCACATGCACTCTTTCTTTCTCTGGAATACAGAGTTTACCAAGATGATACAAGAGCTGTTCATGCACAAAATAGTTCTCTTCCTGCTTACCATGTATTAGTGATGCATATACTTTCTTAAAATCTTTATCTTCTGCATACTGTTCAATATAACTTTCATGTGTTAATGAACTGTTCTGAAGAATGATTGAAGCATTTGTAGGTGGACTTGATAACATGTCTGCTACTTTATTATGAATCCCCTTTTTGTACTTGATTACGAGATGAAACTATTGTAAGAACCCCATCCATCTTAAATGCCTACTTTGTTGTATTTTAGTTTGAGATTGTAAATATTGAAGTGGCTGATGATCAGTATGTATGACTGTCTCTTTTCCCATGATGTAATGTTTCCACTTCTTCACACTCTGTACTAAAGCATACAATTCTTTGTCATAGGTCGGATAGTTACTTACCGCAGTAGAGAATGTTTCTGAATGGTAACAGACTGGCTTCCTTCCTTGCATCAAAACTGCTCCCATGGCAAACCCGTTGGCATCGGTTTCTATCTCAAATGGCTGCTGCAAATCTGACAATGTCAGAACTGGTGCTATGCTAATCTTTTCCTTCAAAGTGTCGAAGGCTTTCTAATGCTTTCCTCCCCACTGGAAAATTTCTTTAATGCTTGTCAACGCATGTAATGGAGCAGCAATGGAAGAAAACCCGGAAATGAATTTCCTCCAATACTGAACCGCACCCAGAAAACTTCTGATTTCAGTAACGGTGTTAGGCCATGGCTAGTTTACAATGACAGCAACCTTGGCTGGGTCCACTCACAGGTGGCCTCCACCAATAATATGGCCTAGATATACTAAAGAAGTTTTAACAAATTCACATTTAGACATTTTTACATAAATCTTTTCCTTTCTCAGTATATCTAAAATTTTCTTCACATGTACAACATGCTCTTCCCAAGTTTCACTAAACACAAGGATATCATCCAAGTATACAATTACAAAATCATCAATGAATGAACGAAAGACATCATTCATGACCCGCATGAAAGTAGCCGGTGCATTACAGAGCCCAAAAGGCATCACAAGCCATTCATACAAACCCTGTTTTGTTTTAAACTCTGTTTTCCAAGCATCATGCTCAGCAACACAGATTTGATGATACCCACTACGCAGATCCAATTTTGTAAAATAAGTTGCATGTTTCAATTGATCAAGCAAATCATCAATGCGAGGAAGAGGATACCTATTTTTAATGGTGATTTTGTTAAGGGCCCTGTAGTCGATACACATCCTCCACGACCCATCCTTCTTAGGAACCAAGACTATAGGAGAGCCGCAAGGAGAAGTGCTGGGCCAGATGACCCCCTTCTCAATAAGCTCCTGAACCTGCTTCTTGATCTCCTCATTTTGCATTACAGACATCTGGTACATGGCTATGTTCGGGAGTGGCACATCCTGCTGCAAATGTATCTCATGCTGAATCTCTCTCTTCGGTGGTAACCCCTTCGGATCTTGAAACAAATCATCATACTCAGAAATGATGTCAATCAGTTCAGATTTATGCTTAGGGTCACATTCTTCAAAATATTTAGATACTTCATCATTTTTCATCTTAACCATCATAAACACAAAATTCTTACTAGCATTTACCAACCTCTTCATTTGCCCTGCAGAGACTATTGCTAGATTGGTTTTTATCTTATGTGCTCGTACAATATATTCCATACCTTATTTAAAAAGATGATACTTATTCTGCTCTCTATAAAAGATTTCTTTCCGGTCATACAAATATGGACTCCCAAGTACAATTCCACAAATGTCAAGTGGTACTACATCCAATTCTACCTCGTCCCTAAACTTTTCAGTAATTGCAAATTTTAATACACATTTCCTTGTAACTTGCAATCGTGTATCATTAGTAACCCACCTAGAGGATAGGAATTTTCATGAGGCACAGTAACTAAATGCAATTTCTTAACCACTTCTTCTGATATCATATTTACTTGTGAACCACTATCAAACAATGTATCAATATGTGTGTGATTTGCAATGACACGAACATGAAACAGTGCACTTCTATCCTTATCATTTTGCATAGAAGTAGATGGCAGACTTGTACTTGCACTAGAACTTGAATGTGCATCAATGGGAAGTGAGATACTTTTATCCTTACCTTCGATTCTGACAGCTGTAACCTTTGTTTCATCACCTGATTTAGATCCCAAGTCTTGAATAACTGCTGCATTAGATTTTGCTTTTCCTTTATCTTTGTTTCCTCCATACTTCTTTGGCCTTAACTCCGGATGAAGTTTCCAACACTTAGAGACATCATGTCCCTTCTGACAATGCGAACACATAGGCTTTTCACCCTCTTTATTAATAGTAGCCATCTTCTTTTTCCCTTTATCTTTACCTTTTGATTTGCTGTCAAATTTAAATGACTTCTTCACAAAAGTATCATTAGCATGCTTACCCCTGGCTTCTAAATGGGTAGCTTGAACACATACATCATCCAAATTACTGGGATTAAACATCAACAAGGTATGTTTCAAATAAGAATGCATGCCACCAATGTACTTAAGAAGAGTTTCCTGTGTATCTAATGAAGCATTCAATGCAATAGCCCTCTTTCTAAATTCATGAGTATAATCTTGAATGCTTTGTCCTTTAGCTTGTCTAAACATTTGCCAATTCATGGTTAATTGCTGCATGTGACCTAAAGGATAAAATTTCTTTCTTAATACTTCGATGAATTCATTCCAAACTGAAATAATTTTACCATTCTTTCGAAGATCTTGCTGAATCTTGCTCTCCCACCAAGTAAGAGCCATTCCACTCATTCTCAACATGGCCAATTGAATCCTGGAAGGGTCATCATTAATGCCCTGCACCCTGCAATATAATTCAAGCTGCTTGATCCAATTGTCTAATTTTTCAGCATCTACATCTCCATTATAAATAGGTAATTCAAATTTTACATCCAATTTGAAATAAGGCATATTAGGACTTGCATTATTTGAATGAGAAGTATGAGAAGAAGAAAAATTTTGATTAGTGTGAGGAGGATCACCATCACCTCCTACTCCTTTACCCTTTTCTTCCTTCTTCACTTCTACATCTCTGGATGAATATCCTTCTTCTTTCTTCTTCCTTTCTCCTTGCTCATCGAGTAGAATTTCCATCATGGCTTTCATGCTCATAAAGGCCTCCAGAAACTCAGTTTCAGAAATAACAGGTTTTTCCCATTCGGTATGTCCTTCTTCTTCCCCTCGTGGAGAAGACATGGTTCTTGAGAATGTTCTCTTGGAGCCAATCTCAGGATCTCCTTCAACTAATTCTCATTCACCAACCTTTAACCTGGACCTGGTAAGCATTCACAAACTTGCACAATAGTCAACCAGCTCTGATACCATAATATGGTCCGTAGGACCTCAACTTTAGTGCATTAAAAGTTTGTTGTAAAAGAATGCGTGCAACAGGTTAATTAAAGGAACAACATTAACAGAAATTAAATTCTTAGAATGGGAAACAACACTGATAAACAGATACAAGGAAGAAAACAAAGAAACAGAGTCACAAACAGAAGTTGATAACGGAGTTCACCCCCTTCACTGGGCTACGTCTCCGGGTCCCTCTCCAATGGGTACCGATCCAATTAATGGCTTTAAAATGGTACAAAATGGTTCTGGAAACAACTTCAGCAACTGTAAAATAGAATGTTGGACAAAAAGTCTTCAAGACTCCTCTCTAAAAGCTACAAAATTGGACTTCAACAGACAAAGGAAACCAAGTTATAACTGAGAATAGTCAACTTCAAAAAGGAACAGCATATGGATAGTTTTACAGCAGAATACTCTCTCCAAGCTTCTCATCACAGAGAAAACGTTGCACTGTGCTCCCAACGAACTGAGTCCCCTGCACCATCCCCGGTTCTTCTCCTTTATACTCATCTTTGCCATTACAAAGGAGACAACGTTCAAAGAAATGCTACTGTTCACATCCCATGAAACGCGGCATCAAGACTATTCATATGCCTTTCGTCGTTATTCTAGCTGTGGCATAACTACCAAGAAAGCTTTGCCAAACTGTTACAAATAAGCTGTGTCATGCGCATTGCATTGTTTGAATCGAAGGTTGTAGTCATCTGCTCGTTCGCCGTTATGGAAGAGGATAAGCAATGGGCTCCAACGGTCTTAATCTCAATCGGCGATCATTTGGTTTTTTCAAGTCGGAAGCTTTATTACTTTGGTTTCCGCAGTTGCGGACGGCCAGATGGTAAAGTCTCCTGATTTGACTTTTCAAACCATAAGTCTTTGGCTTCCACCGTTGCGGTTGCCGGAAGCGTTATCCTTTATCTATCCGCCGTTGTGGCTCCCGTTCCGCTCTGACTTCCGATCCGTCCGAACGTCCGTTAAGCTTCCGCCATTGTGGAACGGAGAAGTATTTTATCTATCCGTTGTTGCGGCTCCCAAATCGCTCCGACTTCCGATCCGTCCGAACGTCCATTAAGATTCCGCTGTTGCAGAAGGGAGAAGGCTTGTGAGCCCCACCGTTGTGGAAGGGAAAAGGCTTCAGAGCCCCGACGCTTATATTTTTTTTCCCCACGGACAGACTAGCAGTTTGGTCACTCGCCGTTACGGAAGAAGATACTCTTTCGACCTCCGATGTCGCGGAAGGAGATCTCTTTTGACCTCCGATCTGTGTATCTTTATCGTCTGTTTTTTTTCCAACCGTCGTTTCTGAACCATGTACCATATTGTATCTTTAAAGAGGAATAATCTGTCGGATCAATTTCATCTAGTTCATTACTCGCTAAACAATACTGTGGAAATTGTGCATTTTATGTTTTGCAATGGTGTTCTACTACCTTATCATGTACTTTAGCTAAACCATTATATGTACAAGCATCTGGTTTATTGGAATATCATGGTATTGTATTTTTATTCTATCTTCATTATCTTAAATCTATTGTTTGCACTCTAACTTCACTACGTAGTTTTCAAATATATTGTCATTTTCAGTTTATCATGAGTTTTTGAATTGTGCTAGATTTGATAAATTCATTTTTTTTATGTATTTTACAATAGTGACATGTATCAAGGGTTTTGATCTTGATCTAACCAAAAATTGTGTCATTTCTATTAAACAATATTGAGGTTTTATTATGAAAAAGTGTTGGAAATTTTTGGTAGAGAAAAATAACTCAATAATTGATTCTCCATTTCTCAATGTTTGGCATGCTTCTTGGGAATTCTATTGCTTCTGGGAATAAAGTACAACTTAATTGATGAAATAAGTACATGGTTTTATTATTTGAATTGTTGGTCATCTTTGTGAATATAATAAGTTACATATCTTGTGTCCATTTTGGTATTCTACATCCCTAATTTATTGACCTCTTTACATCAGATTTGTCATGTTTAAACCTTAAGAGGGAATAATGTACTTATAGGATAAAATATCTTTAACTTCTACATTCCAATTCAAAGGTCCTACTTGCTTAAGATTTGTTTAATCCAAGTCAAGTTATTAGTTGACTAAAAATCCCATTAATGAGTTAAAAATGTTAACATGGAATCCCTCATTGATGCTTGTTCTGAATGAAGAGACCAACTTGAAGATATAGCCATCAAAATATCCTATCACATCTGTGTTTAGATTGGGATTTTCATTGCTCACAAGAGTATGAAATTGTCCCCTCTTTTCTTAGGAGCTGTATACAACTTATTTCACAATTTCATTTTACATTCCATGTTGTTTCAAAGTATTAATATTCATACTTTTGTCAAGATGATTTCTTGAGGAAGAATATTGGGAAGGAATGGTTTCTTATTTTGGATATATATATAGAGAGAGAGAGAGAGAGAGAGAGCTTCCCATCTTTGAGTACAAAATACATCACTAAATGTCATCCTAAAGGGGCTTAGTGCTCCTAAAACAAACCAAACCATCTTAAGCCAAAAATAGAGCTAGATACTAGACCAAATTGTTTAAATTTCCAAACCAATTGTAGTGTATAAAAATTACATCTCTATATGTCATCACATATAGGGTTAACACTCTAGAAACATACCAAACCATCTTACCCAAAAACAGAGCCAGACATTAGATCAAAAATTTTGAATTTTAAACTAAAAATAGTGTATAGAAAGTAACTATATAAGAAATTAATAGTGAACTAAAATACCATATATTCAACTCTATTACTAGAGCTAGAGGAACTTGTGGAAACTTATGTACTAAGTGGTGTTTCTGTGTACTTGTTGGGACTAGATCTTTCTCTATGAACACAAAAGGCCTGACACTAAGCCATGAAATCAACTGGTTATTCAAGTTGATATTGAATTGTTCACTTAAAATACTCATATTATTGTTTATCCTTATTATAAACCTTGTAGGGAGAGATCATTTTTTCCAACAAGGCCACCATTTTCTTTACCAGCTTTCCATATCTGATAGAATTTTGACATCTTTGTCTTTGATCCTTTATATGAATTCATAAAGTTCCAAGTACTTCTTCATCACTGTTATGTAAGAATTATTTTAGGGTTTTGGCCTCTTATTTAAAAAAACTTATAGGATAACCCGATGATCCATGATAAATGTGAACCACTTTCTTAATTTAAAAGGATGTTATCGTTGAGACTCTATTGAAAATGGAATTCTAGTTTAAGGAAAATCTTTTTGTGTGAATGTGTGTGTTTGTATGGTTACACTATTTCCAACCTACAAAAATATGGAGAAGAAGAAAAAATAATGATGATGCCACCTTCACTCACTAGCTTAAGGATCTAGACTACCATAAATATAAAATAATGGCAAGGACAAACTCTTGGATAGTTTATCACTAGCTTAAGGATCTAGACTACCATAAATATAAAATAATGGCAAGGACAAACTCTTGGATAGTTTATCATCATGCCTTTTTGGTTGGCTTTGTTTTTATAGGGTACATTTTCAACTGGATAATTATTGATACCCACTAGTATAAAATTGTTGGTTGTAGGGCATGCTATCAAATGAAACTGCTATAATCGTTGAAACTAGTGACTCTTGGTTCAATTTCCAAAAAAATTTGGGTAAGTCAAACATCTTTAATCTATAATGGACGGCTCCTTCGAAATTTAGTAGTGTTTTTCTTGTCAACAGGTGGAAACCATTTGACTTGTCGAGTATTTCTTATGTTGAATGTGTATTACAATCTTTTTCCATATCATTTTTTGCTGCAAGTTTTTGTCTATGAAGAAAAAGCACCCCTTATCTCTTTTAGAAAAATATGAAACACAAAAGCAAATGTTAGGCTTCAGGTGTGTTTGGAATAATATGGAAAGGAACGAAATTTTATTTATTCACATCCATATGTTTCTTAGCTTGTGCTTAGGAAATTTCAGAGGGACTAACTGCATAGGTATGCCAAATTTTCAAGAAAAACATTTCATGCCAATATATGTTACAATTAATCAATAAAAAAAGAACAAAAATACAGAAAATCCAATATGAGTGATGAAAGAAAAATTATTGTTCTATGATGAGGGATCTACTTTAATGGTGCTCTCTATTTTCAAGTATAATTTTATTCATATTTTCTAGTGGCTTATTCAATGCTAAATGTTTGTTTGGTAGGTATGAATTCCAAATGCAGTATGGATCAATTAGCTGGTATGTAGGAGAAACATTGGGATATTATCAAGCAATGCCTAATAAGCATGTAATTCAGTTCATTAGCGATGGAAGCTTCCAAGTGAAGATGCAAGGGTTTTTCTTTCTAATTATGTAATATTGTTTTAATGAATCATGAAAATTCGTTACCAATGTCTATAAGATATAAATATTAATGAGTTTGATGAGTTTAGGAAATGTTGGATTGTTAAGGTATTTTTTTATATATCCATGGCATGGCCAACCTAGTTACAAGGGATTCTTGTTTCTTTGTGATATGGTAGTGTTGTGCATGAGGTATTGTGTTAATATGGTTGTTTGTCCTTTTTTCCATTTGTTGAGGACCACTTCTTAACCAAATCCTTTTCCTTTAATTACTACATTAGTATAGACTAGGGGACTTCCCTTTTAATTGGTTCGAACATAGTATCATATTGGTGGAATATTTTTCTAGTGTATGCCTCCTTGAGGTATCTGTTGCACTATTGACAATACAAACCAATATGAAAGTTGAGTTACAATTGTATTTCTTGTAAGGAACCTTTGTAGTTGTTACTTTCATTAGTAGAATCTGTGTTACATAGTCAATTGATGGACTAGTGAAACAAGAAAGTAACTTATCCTTAATGAGTGATACAAATGGATATCGATGGCCCCACACCTATTCCACTAGCTCAAAATAGTATTTATAGTGTGGTAGTTTCTTTATGGTTTTCAAGTCCCAAACTTAAAGTGTCATTTGTATGCCCTCAATGATTTTTTTTGGCAATTCAGGGAGATAATGATTTCCATGGAATTCCATGGCCCTACTTGAAAGTTTTAATTCTCAGATAGATATTTCTAGTGGGCTATAAAGTTACCAAAACATATATTGTATGCAAAATTTACGCCCTTGAGAAGTTGACGTATAAACTAACCACCTCGAGGCCTACAAACCTCTTGACAATTCATCTACTAAGGTTAGTTTTAGGGTTTATGCCTCTTCAAGGATTTATGATTAAAGTCCCTTTGGCCTCCTTTTGTATTCATCTTGTGACGAATGAATGTATCCATCACATTTCTTCTCAGAGATATAGCTACCACCATTCTAGTTTCTTTTATTTTACATTATGTTATTTTCATTCATTTAATATCATCTAAGTTTATTGTATCACTGTGTTTCTTGAAATATATCTGTGTATGTGAATATATATATTCTCTTTCATTTCATTCGCACATAAATATGAATCAGTGTTATCAGATCAATCTACTCTTTTGGTTTCTCAGTGGATGTCCCCAACTAGATCTAAATATCAAGAGTTGGGTCTCAAACTAGTTAAGTTTGGGGAAAACCATTCTCATCGATCCAAGCAACCTCACATGGTAGGAGAAGAAAAGAGAGATGATGGAGTAGGAAATCCTATTAAGTTGTTTCCCAAGGAACCCCTTACGCGACAGGGAACAAGATGATGGATAATTTATTCGATTTCCTTCGACTAATGTCGATGACGGCGGATGCACCTTTAACGAGCAGTCGTTTCAGAGGTGCAACTCCCTTCAAGGTGAAATTTAACTTTGACATTCCCTTATTTGAAGGAAATATATACGTATATGCTTTGGAGAAATGGTTAAAACTACTAGAGGGTTACTTCTTATTAGAATTTGAATTCCATTTATATCTTCAAGTGGGTAGTTCTAATAATGTTTATAGCAAATGGAGAATGAAGATACAAACTAAACAAAAAAAACCACACAAGAAACAGACAAGTATTGCTCAGGAATTTACAATATCATTCACAATAATAATATCCGGTGTTACAATAGTTTACATAGGCATAATTCGAATGCATGGGATATGAAATCGAATCCTCCAACTGGATATGACTGTATCTAATTGAATCTCTAACTCAAGGTCTCCCAATCAATATCAAAGTCCAAATAGACAACACACTGATGACCAATAACTCCAACAATCAATGACAACTAGTCAACTTAGTGCAACTGGGTGTGGTAGGTAGGAAAAGCGCTCCTCCCCATGCAGCCATGCATTAGCCATGCAATGCTTGCGCTAGCTAACTGATGGTGAATTAATTGATTATAACTGGGGGCTATATAAGACTAACTAGCACTAACACCAACTAACTGAAGTATGTTGGTGTCAAGAATCTCAGTGGCTCCTAAAATGTATGGATTGGTCTAAGAGGCACCCAAACTAATGCATGCACATGTAGTAAGTGGCACTTAACCTCTAGCAATGTTCCCCACACTGGTACATGTGGCCCCATTGGGCCAAGTGGACCCAATTGTACTAGTGGACCCAATTATTTAATTAAGGTTCCTAAGTTAGGCAATAATTAATCTAATAGACATTTGACCAAGGGAGGATTAATAATCCTAACACCCCCCCTGAACCCTAAATTGGAAAACTCTGGGCCCTGGTAACAAGACCATAGGTCACCCAAATGCAATCTAGAAGATAATAAAAAATGTTGCTTAATACAATTGAGGAAATAGGGGAAAACCTCATGGGAAACCCCCCCCCCCCTTAAAAATAAGCAAGAAAATAGCAATCTGCAAGCTATATTTAGAAGAAAGAAGCTTCCTCCTTAGAAAAATAACTTGAGTAACACTGCTGCAAAAAATTGCATCTCTATGCAGTAATATGGTCCATCAGTGGACCTCTTAATGTACTTTTGAACTGATGACTATGTTTGTTTCTGCTAGATGGTGAAGGTAGGGAATGATCAAATCTCTACTTCTGTGGGCCATGTAGCTGATCATTCGCCATCATCAAGTAGCACTGACCTGGAACTTTGTTGCACCATTCTTTAGAGAGCGAATCTGTGAGGGATAGGGCAGCATGCTCATTCTGATACTGGGACCTTATTCTTCTTCTGTCTTCTGGAACTCCAGCACCACTTCCAGCTGCATTAAGAGGCTTTTGATCCCATTTGGGTTTAGTCTTTTGATTAGGAATGGGTGCTGGATCTGGATCTGGAATCTCTTAAGATTTAGTGTCAATAACATGATCATATTGTATGTGATCTTCTTCATCTAAATTTGAAACCTGTACCACATCATCATCAAAAATAGGTGGAGAAATAGTTATACATTCCTGTGCTCCTGGAGGAGTATCATGCAGTTGATCTTCTTCGAAATGGACACTTCTTTCAATGAAGCATATTCTGGTAGCAACCTCCATCAGTTTGTAAGCTTTTTCATCTTCTACATGTCCCAATAGAATGCATTCGCTACTTTGGGCTTGGAAGGCCTTCCTCTTGTCAAGTGGTATCCTGGCCTAAGCTTTGGAACCAAAAACTCTCAGATGTGAGACATTAGGATTATACCCATGCAGTGCTTCGAATGGTGTGACCCCAACCACTGACTTGTGGGGCACCCTATTATGCAAATATGAAGCATAGTTTACTACTTCAGCCCAAAGAGGAGGTAGATGCTTGGGATGGAGAAGGCATGTTGCCATCTCTTTCAGTGATCCATTCTTCCTCTCAGCCACACCATTTTGTTGTGGTGTGTATGGAACTGAGTGCTCCATTCGAATTCCCTATGATTCACAGAAATTCTAGAAATCTCTTTTGACATATTCTCCTCCTCCATCGGATCTTATTGACTTGATCTTCTTATTGAAACTTTTCTCAACCATAGCTTTAAAACTTTTAAAAGTCTCAAAAACTTCTGATTTTTGTTTCATGAAGTAGATCCAGTAGTATCTAGAACAATCATCAATAAAGGTTAGGAAATACCTGCAACTATTAATGGAGTTTGTGGGCATAGGTCAAGCTACATCACAGTGTATCAAATTGTAACACCCCGGTTTTGACCCCATTTGCATTAAAAATGTATATGATGTATATATTGTAATTAATCATGGTGTGGAGCTAAAGAAAAAATCCCCATCATCGATTTAATGTTTTATGTTTTGGCGATTAAAATTGTTGCCGATGGTATTTTGTGCTAGCCAACACATTATAATTAAAAACCTACAACCAACTATGTCAATGCAACAAATAATGAGATGGGGGCATGATTTCCTAAGGATAAGGGGGGGGAATATTTTACCTTTGGGGCCAATGGGGAAAAGCCAAATGTTAAAGGGAGAACCCATCAAATTGTCAACTACCTTTCTTATCTCATTCACCCAATCATTTAATTCTGCCAGAAATTGGTTGAAGTAGTTATTGCATGGGGATGGGAAGAGTATGGGCAAGGAAATTCGAATTTGGGGAAAACCCATTTTGGGGGAAAAATGTTTTTGACTTTTGGGGCAAGTTAACACCCAAAATGCATGCCCATTTGGTCATACACCCACATCCTTCATCTTCTCATGCAATGGAAGCTTGGGAGTTGTTTTACCTTCACGATTTTTCCAGTTGTGTGTTCTCCTTCATGCCGGGGGCTCCTGGGCGTTTTCATCACCATCATTCATCCACGTTGGGAATCTCTCAAGCGGTTGGGATTTTCCTGTGTGTGGCATTCACATTTTTGGGTTTGTTGTGTGTGTTTTACCTCACATGGGCAGTCGTTTCTTTATTTTCCTCAGGCTAATAATTTCGTTTTTGTGATGATCTATGGTTGGGTTTCTTCCAGAATGATTTTTGTTGCATTTCTCCACTGTTCTCCAAGCTGAAAATTGTTTTTGTGTTGCCCAGGGATTTGGAGGAGAGACCACATTCTCTTGGGTGTTGTTGAGATTCATTTTTGGCCACGTTAGGGGAAAAAATTCCCTGGGATATGAATTGTTGTTAGGTGGTTGTTTTCACCCCTCTTGGAAATCCATTTTGTTGTCGAACTATTTTCCTCAACCTAGAAATTGTGTATATTGTTGTGTATGCATTTGTGCTTTGGTATGTATTGAATTGAGAGTGGAAATGGGGCCTGACCAGCTTGATAAACCTGGTGTGTGAAGGAACCTCATAGACAGATATACGGGGATGGTTTTCTTCTTTGCACACCCTGAATAGCACTGGAAGGGAAGGAATAGCCCGAGGGACTGTGTAGCAGAGAAGGGGATTCTTCCTTGTGTTGGGTGGGTAGATGTTTATAAGCTAGGATAGATTTGGTGCAGGTGTCCATAGCTCTATTGAGGAGCTAACTAGCTTAGCAGTCAGCCTATCCATCCCATTTGCAGCCTGATAAACCCAACTGTGTTGGCTTGGCTGAATTTTGTGGTATCCTTGGCTATGTGTGAGCCTGCTAGTGTTCCTTATTCCTTGTGGAAATAGTGCCCAGCTTGGGGGTGGCAGTGCTGCTAAGAGATTGATGAGCACACTAGCCTATGGTTGGGTGGAACATTGCAACGACATAGCTGGTTGCGGGACGATCTCGTTCATAAGATAAGTATTCTTATGTTTAAATCTTTGCATTTACATTTGATAATGAATTACAATGAACATGTGAATGAATGGAATGGATTTTCTTCCGCTGTATTTGAAATGTTTATGCATCTATTCATGTATTAGTTCAATGCATTTTCATTTTATCATGTGTATGTTCATGGAATTTAAATTTCCCGGATTAGATGCAGCATCAATCGCATCCTCTCTCCAGTAGAGGGTCAAGGACGTGGCACAAATCAATTGTAGAGACAGCTCTATGTTCCTTCCCAACATCATACTTATTTTCTGGATGCTTACCTACCAAGCACCCAACACATACTCCATCGGAAGTTTGGATGGAGGGAAAACCTTCAACCATGTTATCATTGTGGAGCTACTTCAGATATTTGAAATTGAGATGGCCAAATATCTCATTCCAAATCTTGTTGGTGTTGTTAGCATGAGACTATAAAGCTGTAGGAGGAGAAACAGTTAAGAAGTGTGAAAACTCATAAGCTTTGGTAGAGTGATTTGCAATACCTTTTGCTACAAGATTTCCAGTGGCTTTTTCTGTGATCTCAACTAAGTATGAATCGAATGTGACCCTCTTGGGAGAGCCTGTATGATTCATCTGGTAAACAGATAACAGTTCAGCAGCAAGGGAGGGCACATATAAGACATTCTTGAACTCGCTATGCTTCGCTCTAACTGGGCCCCTTCCTTCTGCTAGAATCTGGGAATCATCTCCCATGTGAATATTAGGCCCCTTTGATAGTGAAAGAGTAGAGAAGGATTATTTGGAGGTAACCATGTGGTTGGAGGCTCCAGAATCTCTAATGTATACTGAGGATGGAGAGAGAGTTGCTTTCAAAGCATGACACCTTTCGGTATCTTCTGTTGGTGCTTATTTATCATGATTCTTTGTTATTGGAGGAGCAATGTTGTGCTGCTTGAGAGGAGAAAACATCTCATCAAGTTGCTTCCTCATAGCCTGATCTTCAAGATCGTATCCATTTTCACAATAAGGACATAACTTCTTTTCAAATTTATTCTTCTTAGAGCTATAGGCCCCTTCAGAAGCTTGTTGATTTTGTTTAGGCTTCGAAGCAGCTGCCTTTGGCTCCTTCTTATTTGATTTCCCCTTTGCTTTCACTTTGGAAGAGTTAGTAACCAAGAGAGCTTGATCTTTGGAGGTCTAGATGACTCCCATTTGAATAAATTTGTCTTGTTCCTTGATTAAGGACTCGGAAAAAGAATCTAATGAAGGAAGTTTCCAATTAGGAAAGCTTTCCCGCTTGGAATTAAACATAGAGACATATACAGAGTACTCAGGGCCTAGTTTTTTGAGTATGGAAAGGACATTTTTCTCATCCTTCCACTCTATTCCGCATTGTCTGCATTGGAGCACTACAAACTTGAATTTAGAGAAGAATTTCTCAATAGTATCGAACTGCTGGGATGTAAAGATACCAAATCATTCTCCAGAATGTGTCCCCAAAGCTCATCTTGTTTTTTAAACAAGCTATCAAGCTTCTCCAAGGCTTCTCTAGGAGTCCTCAAGCCTTCTTTATGGAAGAGGAGATCTTTGGAAATATAAGTACATAAGTACCCGAATGCTTTATCACAACGGTTTAGGAACTTGTTCTGCTCTACCGGATGATGAGGCTTAGCCTCCCATCCATGTATGATCCCGTGGTAGCCATGCTTGCACAAGGACAGTTGCATATCAATCCTCCAATCAAGATAATTGGAAGTTGTGAGGATCAATAGTTCAGGAGTTTGAGAACTCATAATTGCTCCGGCTGGAGGACTGCAAATACTTCTCACAAGCTATGTAGCACTGAGTCAATTTCACTACAATAACACACTAAAACATATGAGCTATTAGAATCATTCTTTTCCTCTCAGCATGAACATGTTTTTAGGGTTTGTCACGCCCTCTCCGCTACTCTGAATAAATCCAAAGCTAGAAAATTTTCATAGGGGACTTTTGTGAAAACCCAGCTGCTTTTGATGTAGAAACAAGCATGAAACCTGCCTGAGAAGGCTCTGATACCATATTAGAATTTGAGTGCCATTCAGATATTCAAGCAGATAGTTCTAATCATGTTTGTAGCAAATGGAGAATGAAGATACAAACTAAACAAAACAAACCACACAGGAAACCGACAAGTATTGCTTAGGAATTTACAGTATCATTCACAATAATAATATATGGTGTTACAAAAGTTTACATAGGCAAAATTGAAATGCATGGGATATGAATTCGAATCCTCCAAGTGGATATGACTGTATCTAACTGAATCTCTAACTCAAGGTCTCCCAATCAATATCAGATTCCAAATAGACAACTCCATGATGACCAATAACTCCAACAATCAATGACAGCTAGTTAACTCAGTGTGACTGAGTGTGGTAGGTAGGAAAAGTACTCCTCCCCATGAAGCCATGCATTAGCCATGCAATGCTTGTGCTAGTTAACTTATGGTGAAATAACTGATTGTAACTGGGGGCTTTATAAGACGGACTAGCACCAACACCAAATAACTGAAGAAGGTTGGTGCCGAGACTCCCAGTGGCTCCTAAAATGTAGGGATTGGTATAGGAGGTGCCCAAACTGATGCATGCACATGCAGTAAGTGGCAATTAACCTATAGCATTGTTCCCCACACTCCAGTGACTGGTACATGTGGCCCCATTGGGACAAGTGGACCCAATTATTTAATTAAGGTTCCTAAGTTAGGAAATAATTAATCTAATAGACATTTGACCAAGGGAGGATTAATAATCCTAACACTTCTTTGTTTTAAATTTTTTTACAACAAAAATATCACCTTTGCGCTCCTTAAGTTCCTCCCCCATATCAAACATTGGTGGGATGTGTTTGTGCCAGAAATTGTTTCCAAGGCCAAAGAAACAAGCCAACACACACTCAAACAAAACTCAATAAAGTGAAATAGGTTTAGGGTTTCTGATGTATTTTCTTGGTTGTAAACTTTGGGGAAGCACAGGGAATACACTCAAGAGCAAAGTAATAACTGAATCATAAACAAAAGAAGACAAAGATGCATAATATATTCAACAAGATCGAACAGAACATAGTATTGAAGTTCATTCATAAAAGACAAGCATCACCAGCATATAAACATAAACCAGTAATGAGTATATCAATTAAGCAACTAAACAAGCTGAACAATGAAGCCAACACAGAACTAAAGGGTGAAAAGTGTCATATATCTCATAATTTTATCATCAAATGCATACAAGAGTTTTCATACTTAACTCATGAACAAGTCTGAAGACCTCCTGAAGCTATCCCAAAAATCGAACCCTTCTTCAATCCCTTTGTCCCTATTTTATAATTAAAAGGAAATAGTTCTATCTCCCCTTCATTAGGTCGAAATTGAAACTACCCAGCAGTTACATTAACTAACTAACTCAACTAATTGACTAAAAATAGCAAATCAGATTCCTGGCAAATATGGCGAATTTCTGGAAAATAGGTGTCAAAGAAGCTTCCATATTTCTCAATTGGTGACACCTGTGTAAAAAATGAGAAAGGTTTTTGTAAATGGGTCTGTGATGGAAAAAAAACTCTCTTGGTTTTTAAAAAGTCATCTCCAGTCAATCAGAATCTTCCCCGCAAACTGAACACTAAAACAGGAAAATATTAAATATTTAAAATCCCTGAAAAATAGGCTTCAAAGATTAAACTGAATCTTTCAAACCTTGACAGTTGTTACAAAACTGAGAGAGGTTTTTGTATATGGGTATATTATGAACAAAAACCTATTTTCTTTTTTAAATTCCTCTCCATTAGCTCGTGGTCGGCATTTTACTTCAATAACCAAAAACAGGAAAAATAGAGCAGAATTATGTTTCTACTGCCTCCTTTTTTCATTCATAAGTGCCGAGACTTTGTTTTTGCAAATAATTCTCCCCCAATCCCCTTATATTGAGATGATTTTATACTTTGATTTGCATCTTTTTCAGAAAGGCATACTGAACCAGAAGAAGGTTCCAAAGATTTAATTCTCATATCTCCCTCAAGTGTATCCTCTATTGGCACTATCATTTCACCACAAATGTCCCCATCTTTAAGCTTGTTGAAGGATGCCCCGAAGGCTTGAAATAGCTCATTACACTGAGGAAGCTCTGATACTACCAGTGAATTAATCTCTTGTCCTCTAGTAAGATAACTGGTGTGCTTATGGACTTCTCCAACTATGTTTCCACCTTTATCATCTCCAAGGGTAGAAATCTCAGCAAGGCCCATTTATGTATTCTTCAGTAATTTAGTGACATCCAATTTATCAGCCATAAAATCCCCAAACACAACAGATTTGTCTTCTGTTAAAATTTCTTTGGGCCAGCACTGCTCTATTCCAAGTGTTTCCGAAACTGAAATACCATTACTGAAAGAAGGAATAGGAACACTACTTAACACTTCTAGCAGTCCTGTATTAAGGTGTTCTGGTGAAACATCTAAAAAATTAGTAGAAGTTTTCTTCAAATAATCAACAGTTTCCATGTCCAATGAAGATAATGGAGAAGTGAAGCAAGAAGCATTTCCTTTGTCCATCTCATTCACAGGCACAAACATTGTGTTTTCTGCTATTATCTTATTGGTCTGATTAACTGATTTTGAAAAAGCCAAGGAGTCTCCACAATCACCAACAACATTTTGACAGGTTGGAAGACAATGCTGCCCACAGATCTGTTTGAGGTCCCTTAAATGATATTTTTTCTCATCAAGCAAACCTTTTCCAGTAGCCTTTCCGTCTCTATTAAGCATGGGGAAACTGCTCTCCATTAATTTACCATAAGGATTTGGTTTAGAGGAATTTCAATCAAAAGCTGCAGGGTGGCAATATGGTATCTTATGTTGCATCTGAGGCTGAACATAATTCTGTACATTTGTTGAAGATGAATACAACTGCTCTTGTAAACCCATTTTTTCTCAATATGTTGTTCCATAAGTACCACGCGATTATTGGTTGCACCTGAAACAATATCTAATGTTTGCTGATTATCATATGAAGGTGCATTTGTTCGTATCTGACCTTGAAAAGAATCATTTTCCCAAGTACTCAACAGCATAATCATTCTTCCTCTCAGTGGCACTTCTTCACCATTATGTACTTCGGAGGTATAGCTATTTAATTGCATAGTATTTATCTGTAATTGAAATGGGCGACCTGGGCCTCTAGTTGAAGCATCAAAACTGCATAAAGACGATAACCATGGTTGGGTTTTTTAGCTACTGAAATCTGTTACAACTAGTGGACCATTGGATTTATCTGGCATAATTGAGCTTTCATTCGTTAAAAATGGCCTAATAAATTTGCCTGTAAGTGATGCAACAGGTTTTCCCTCTAATGTGACTGAACTCCCTGAAGAAATCAGCAGCATAGGCATTGCTTGCAAAACTAGCCCTTTAATCATCCCAATCAAGAGATCTTTCACAGAGTTATATAGAAATGCTTCTGGAACATTCTGAAATCTTGAAAATAAAATCTTAATATGGTCTACTAGCTCCAAATTCTCCATAATATTTGATTCACAACTGTGCTTCAATCCATCGGCATGTTTCATGACAGACTATAAGAAAAGCACGTGCTTGATGGTATGCTCCAGTAATAAATCAATACTGCAGTTAGTTCCATCTGGTACAATTTCCCACAGTTCTCTTAAGGCGATCTTGAATTTGTTGTCTAATCAACATTTCTCTGAGTTGTTGAACTGGAAACATCATCCATTTTTATAAAAACTATATCATGCATACCATTCCAAATATGGGTACAATCACTGATCTACAGGGTCATAAAGAATTATGTGGCTCTTCAGATTACTCCCAACTGTCACATTGGCGAAAACCTAAATTCTTCTGCAACGACAAATTCCAGATTTTTAGGCAATGTGTCTCCACCTCAGTGTTCACCAACTTCGTAACCTTTAGTTTGAGAATCTTCTGCCGGAAATCGCGCCTCATTCCACTGTCTGTCACGATTTTGCCATAAATCGGCATACAGTTGCCAAACAGTTGCCGGAATCTCCCCCACATGAGACTGACGCCTGTTTACATGAAAAAAACTTGGCAAAACACATATCAAACGTGACCAATGATTTATTTAACACTTGCCTAGTGAAATCCCCAAAAAATCGAACTGAAAAATGACCATTTTGGCAAAAAACGATTTTCTTGTAGCGCCGCAGTGTAATTTTTTTGCAATTGCGCTACAAGAATAATTTAAAACCAATTTTGGCACTGTTTTACAACTTTTTTCCATCATGAATTTTACGTGATGTTTGAATGATGGGTATGCTTTTAATATGATTTGTGAGTCCATTATTCAATATTATGACCTTTAACACCCTTCAAGAGCTAAGAAAACAAACTTAATAAAACATATCTAAGCAAAAAATCCAAATTTCAATTAAAACAAAAAATTCTACTAAAGTAAGCAAATAAGAAAATTGAAGCATATGAGCAAACTAAAGATAAAATCACAATCAAAATATAAAATTAAAGGAAACAAATCCATGACTTAACATCTAGCTCCAGCTGCGGGATGAAGTCCTCCCTGTGAGGCTTCAAGAACCTGTAGACCAGTGCCTTCTTATTCTGCTACCTACTTGTCTGCAAAATATCCATTGGGCTAAGGAGTCTTTATTCAATTCTTCACACACTGATATATACAATGAAAATCAAATCTCTTTCTCTGAGGAACCTTCCATCTACTGAATCAAATCGAAATCCCATTTCCAATGTAACCAAGAAAAAATTTGATCAACCTACCAAAACTTGTTTCCAACTCCAAATATATATATAATCAGAAATATTGGAAAACATGAAGAGCAGAGATTTAACAACTTATACCCACTTTCATCAAATAATGTCTCTGAAATAACAGATTTATAACCTGGTATTGACTCTAAATAATCTGCTACTGGATCATAAAAATTTCCATAAGTTACCTCTCTCTGCTCTATGAAAAAGACAGGCTGTCCGTAAGAATATTTTGTTCCATGAATATCAATCAGGCATGAGTGATAAAAGACATCAGGATCAGCCTGAATTTGCTCTATAAATTTTTGAATAGTATCCCCGATAATGTCAACACTTTGAACCTCCTTTTCCCCACTATATTCAAATGGATGACTATCATGCATTGGCTTTTGCTGTTCAAGGATAATAGACTGCATGCATTCTTGAATCTACTGATCAGATTGTGACATATCACACACCTCACAAATTTCTGGGTCTTTCTTTTCAATTTCATCATCATATCTATTAAAAATTAGACCATCTTCATAATGATTTTGAACAGCAGATTTATCATAACCATGAATATAAACAACTTCTGAAAAATTTTGAACAGCTTGGACTTCATCAAATTTAGTATCAAAACCAAAAGGAATAGAATCTAATTCATCACAGAATTCTTGTCTTGGAACCCTATTCTCTTCATCATAACAAGGGGTATTCTGAGAATTTTCAAATGATGATGCTAAAGGTTCATCTTTTCCTTCAATACAAAGCTGATCTTTAACACAATAATGATTTTCAACAGTTTGTTGAACTAGAGATTGATCTTCAAAAGGATTAGCATTCAACCGGTTATTAAGGCTGTTGAAATCATTATGAGAATGTTCCAAACTATATCTACTGATCTCACCACCTAAATAATCCTCAAACTGACCTAAAAAAACAACTTGATTATCATAATGATCATGCCATTATTCATTTACTGTAGTATCTGAAAATGTTACCTTTTCATCTTCAACAAATTCTAAAACTTCAACTTCTTCATGACATGTTTTGAACCCTTGATTGCACTCATCATCGTGATTTTTAAAATCAGAAATTGTGTTATAAACATCAGCCTGCTCACAACAATCTTTTAAAAAGAGTTCAGTTGAGTACAGATACTTACAACATTTCCGAAAGCATGTGTGGAATTCTTTCAGTGAAGAAATGCTAGCAACGGGAAGAGAAAAATACCAATCTCGTGCATCTTGGTCCAGTGAATACATGAACATCTTCATGAGCACATCTTCATGCTGGATATTTAACTGGACCATACATTGATGAAATTTGATGAGGTGATCTGATGGATTATCCTCTTTGCTTTCTCTAAACCGTGGAAGACAATCTCCCCAAACATCCATAATAGGTACTGAATTTGGAAAACCTAGAATATTAGAAAAATTGAAAGGTGCAAACCTTCAAGCCAGAATAGATTCCATGGACATCGGCCTATGCATCTTGAAATAGTGGAGTCACCAATTAATTTGTCAAGATAGATTTAGTTTCTTCTCCTCAAAAAGAGAAAGAGGTGACAGTACTTCAAATTAATTAGGGCTGCATAAAGCTGGGGATGACTGAAACCTTCTAATTCTTCCAACTCCTCTAGTAGCCACTGTGTCAAACTTTGGTGAAAAATAGCCTTCAAAAAGTGCTGGTTTAAGTTCACCTCTTAAAACCAGTAAAACTGATAAGTATCCCAAGGAAAATATGTCTTCAACTTCATTCCCCGGCAACGGCGCCAAAGATGTTTGTGCCAGAAATTGTTTCCAAGGCCAAAGAAACAAGCCAACACACACTCAAACGAAACTCAATAAAGTGAAATAGGTTTAGGGTTTCTGATGTATTTTCTTGGTTATAAACTTTGGGGAAGCACAAGGAATACACTCATGAGCAAAGTAATAACTGAATCATAAACAAAAGAAGACAAAGATGCATAATATATTCAACAAGATCGAACAGAACACAGTATTGAAGTTCATTCATAAAAGACAAGCATCACCAGCATATAAACATAAACCAGTAATGAGTATATCAATTAAGCAACTAAAAAAGCTGAACAATTAATCCAACACAGAACTGAAGGGTGAAAAGTGTCATATATCTTATAATTTTATCATCAAATGCATACAAGAGTTTTGATACTTAACTCATGAACAAGTCTGAAGACCTCCTGAAGCTATCCCAAAAATCGAACCCTTCTTCAGTCCCTTTGTCCCTCTTTTATAATTACAAAGAAATAGTTCTATCTCCCCTTCATTAGGTCGAAATTGAAACTACCCAGCAGTTACATTAACTAACTAACTCAACTAATTGACTAAAAATAGCAAATCGGATTCCTGGCAAATATGGCGAATTTCTGGAAAATAGGTGTCAAAGAAGCTTCCATATTTCTCAATTGGTGACACCTATGTAAAAAATGAGAGAGGTTTTTGTAAATGGGTCCATGATGGACAAAAAAATCTCTTTGTTTTTAAAAATTCATCTCCAGTCAATCAGAATATGCCCCGCAAACTGAACACTAAAACAGGAAAATATTAAATATTTAAAATCCCTGAAAAATAGGCTTCAAAGATTAAACTGAATATTTCAAACCTTGACAGCTGTTGCAAAACTGAGAGAGGTTTTTGTATATGGGTATCTTATGAACAAAGACCTCTCTTTTTTTTTAAATTCCTCTCCATTAGCTCGTGGTCGGCATTTTACTTCATTAACCAAAAACAGGAAAAATAGAGCAGAATTATGTTTCTACTGCCTCCTTTTTTCATTCATAAGTGCTGAGACTTTGTTTTTGCAAAGAATTCTCCCCCAATCCCCTTATCTTGAGATCATTTTATACTTTGATTTGCATCTTTTTCAGAAAGGCATATTGAACCAGAAGAAGGTTCCAAAGATTTAATTCTCATATCTACCTCAAGTGTATCCTCTATTGGCAATATCATTTCACCACAAATGTCCCCATCTTTAAGCTTGTTGAAGGATGCCCCGAAGGCTTGAAATAGCTCATTACATGGAGGAAGCTCTGATACTGCCAGTGAATTAATCTCTTGTCCTCTAGTAAGATAACTGGTGTGCTTATGGACTTCTCCAACTATGTTTCCACCTTTATCAGCTCCAAGGGTAGAAATCTCAGT
>LPNX010010297.1:289797-311764 GCA_001517045.1 Pseudotsuga menziesii | reverse complement strand
ATTCACAGGCACAAACATTGTGTTTTCTGCTATTATCTTATTGGTCTGATTAACTGATTTTGAAAAAGCCAAGGAGTCTCCACAATCACCAACAACATTCTAACAGGTTGGAAGACAATGCTGCCCACAGATCTGTTTGAGGTCCCTTAAATGAGATTTTTGCTCATCAAGCAAACCTTTTCCAGTAGCCTTTCCGTCTCTATTAAGCATGGGGAAGCTGCTCTCCATTAATTTACCATAAGGATTTGGTTTAGAGGAATTTCAATCAAAAGCTGCAGGGTGGCAATATGGTATCTTATGCTGCATCTGAGGCTAAACATAATTCTGCACATTTGTTGAAGATGAATACAACTGCTCTTGTAAACCCATTTTTTCTCAATCTGTTGTTCCATAAGTACCACGCGATTATTGGTTGCACCTGAAACAATATCTAATGTCTGTTGATTATCATATGAAGGTGCATTTGTTCGTATCTGACCTTGAAAAGAATCATTTTCCCAAGTACTCAGCAGCATAATCATTCTTCCTCTCAGTGGCACTTCTTCACCATTATGTACTTCGGAGGTATAGCTATTTAATTGCATAGTATTTATCTGTAACTGAAATGGGCGACCTGGGCCTCTAGTTGAAGCATCAAAACTGCACAAAGACGATAACCATGGTTGGGTTTTTTAGCTACTGAAATCTGTTACAACTAGTGGACCATTGGATTTATCTGGCATAATTGAGCTTTCATTCGTTAAAAATGGCCTAATAAATTTGCCTGTAAGTGATGCAATAGGTTTTCTCTCTAATGTGAATGAACTCCCTAAAGAAATTGGCAGCATAGGCATTGCTTACAAAACTAGCCCTTTAATCATCCCAATCAAGAGATCTTTCACAGACTTATATAGAAATGCTTCTGGAACATTCTGAAGTCTTGAAAATAAAATCTTAATATGGTCTACTAGCTCCAAATTCTCCATAATCTTTGATTCACAACTGTGCTTCAATCCATCGGCATGTTTCATGACAGACTATAAGAAAAGCACATGCTTGATGGTACGCTCCAGTAATAAATCAATACTGCAGTTAGTTCCATCTGGTACAATTTCCCGCAGTTCTCTTAAGGCGATCTTGAATCTGTTGTCTAATCAACATTTCTCTGAGTTATTGAACCGACAACATCATCCATTTTTATAAAAACTATATCATGCATACCATTCCAAATATGGGTACAATCACTGATCTACAGGGTCATAAAGAATTATGTGGCTCTTCAGATTACTCCCAACTGTCACACTGGAGAAAACCTAAATTCCTCTGCAACGGCAAATTCCATATTTTTAGGCAATGTGTCTCCACCTCAGTGTTCACCAACTTCGTAACCTTCAGTTTGAGAATCTCCTACCAGAAATCGTGCCTCATTCCACTGTCTATCACGATTTTGCCATAAATCGGCATACAGTTGCCAAACAGTTGCCAGAATCTCCCCCACATGAGACTGACGCCTGTTTACATGAAAAAAACTTGGCAAAACACATATCAAACGTGACCAATGATTTATTTAACACTTCCCCAGTCAAATCCCCAAAAAATCGGACTGAAAAATGACCATTCTGGCAAAAAATGATTTTCTTGTAGCACCGCAGTGTAATTTTTTTGCAGTTGCGCTACAAGAATAATTTAAAACCAATTTTGGCACTGTTTTACAACTTTTTTCCATCATGAAGTTTACGTGATGTTTGAATGATGGGTATGATTTTAATATGATTTGTGAGTCCATTATTCAATATTATGACCTTTAACACCCTTCAAGAGCTAAGAAAACAAACTTAATAAAACATATCTAAGCAAAAAATCCAAATTTCAATTAAAACAAAAAATTCTACTAAAGTAAGCAAATAAGAAAATTGAAGCATATGAGCAAACTAAAGATAAAATCACAATCAAAATATAAAATTAAAGGAAACAAATTCATGACTTAACAGGATGAGTACTACGAGAAGCATGCGAGAGATGAGTCTATAATATACAAGACAAATCCCACTTAGGATACTTTTTTCGATGTCATAAATGAAGAATTACACCCTATCAGAAACTATGATGACCAATACACCAGGTGGACAAATTTTCACCAGGAGAGAGACCAGCCATTGTCAGAGTTTACCAACATATTACATACCCTATGCTCAAAACTAGGTATTAGAGACTCTAAATGACACTTGGTCCTAAAGTACCACATTATACTAAATAGGTACATTCACACAGAGATGGATTACATGGAAATATCCTCATTAGGAACTACTTATCAATACGTTGTCAAGATCAAACAAAATTTTAAGCAAAAGAATAAGAGGGAGTTTGGGCTACAACTCAACATCAGCAGATACCTAGAAAAGGTGGCCTTAACTCATAAATAAAAGGACAGAGCAAGGATATACAAAATCCTGGAATCTATCCAAATCCAGAAGAAAAGAAGAGTAAGAGGAAATAGAAGAAGGATAGTAGAAAGTGGTGTGATTTCCACAAAATCCCCTATCACAACATTGATGAATGTTTCTCAAAACAATCACAGTGTTAGCGATGACAAAATCCCCAAAACTAGACTCTGGCTCAGAATCTAATTATTCAGATAAATAAAGGAGAAAGTGGATCATTAATGCAGAACCTAGTGCCACCATCATAACTATAAAGATCAAACCAAAAGAGTCGTAGGATCCAAAGGAAGGGGATCTCCTCCTCCATTCATAACTATGGGTGCAAGGGAATTTGCTACATTTCATTGTTGATAGTGGTAGCTATAAGAACCTCATCTAGGTCAAGGTTGTCAAAATTTTGAATATGTCGATGGTGCCACATCCACAACCATACACCATTGATTGGTTGATCTAGGGACAAGACATCCACGTCAATCAACAATGTCTCCTATCCTACAACATCAAGCCCTTCAAAGATGAGGTAATGTGTGATGTTACCCTGCTTGAAGTTTGTGATGTTCTTCTGGAACAACCATATATGTGGAAAATTCATGATGTGTATGAGTCTAGACCTCGTAGTTTCATAATTACTTTGGGAAAGAAAACCTACAGCATACCATAGACAATTCCCACTAATGCAGTGTCTCTCATCACAATTAAGTAGTGTAGGAAGTTAATCTCCTAGACAGGGAAATTCATCCTCTTTATGATTTTTTTTTAAGCTAAAAACAAGATTGCAACAACATCCACCACCTCTACATGGGGTCTCTCCACATAGTAGAAGAAGGTGGAAAAGATAGTGGAAGCATATAGATACGTCTTCACCACACCTACTTAGGTTCCATTACATTGCTAGGTAAATCATTCAATTGATTTGATAATTGGGGCACCACTAATGAATGGGTCGGTATACAGGAGTTCCCTAATGGAAAATGAATAAATCAAATACCATATTCAATAATTAATCCAAAAGGGGCACATTCAACGCAACACCTCACCTCATGGGAGCTTAATTATGTCGGTACAGAACAAAGATGGGACATGGTGAATCTATATTGGCTACATAGCTCTAAGAAAAATCATAGTCCAGAATCAAAATCCCATTCCCTAGATCGAAGAACTTCTCGACCAAATCAATGGTGCTAATTATTTCAGTAATATTGATCTAAATTATGGTAATCATCAGGTACCCATTGACCATACTAATGTCTAGAAGACTTCCTTCAATTATCGAAAAGGCCTTTAGTGGTTGGTCATGCCTTTCATCCTGACTAATGCTCCATCAAATTTCATGAGGATGATGGATGGAATTCTTAGACCATTCACCAATTATTTTGTGGTCATATATCTAGATGATATCCTCATCTACAACCGAACATGGGAATAACATTTACAACATATTCAACAAGTCCTCAACACCCTACAACAAAACAAGTTATACACCAATCTAGAAAAGTGCTCATTTGGCATGGAGAGGATTCAATATGTGGGATACATTATGGATGCACATGGTGTGCATGTGGATCAAACCAATATCCAAGCCATTTGTGACTAGATGACCTCGATGACTCTTACAAAGTTGTGCAACTTCCTAGGCCTTGCCAACTTCTATCGCAGGTTTGTGTTCGGCTTCTCTAATATTGCTTGGCCCCTTAGCTAGATTACCAAAGAGGGATCTAAGGCCAGTTTTGTTCAGGACAAATCACAACAACAAGCATTTGAGGAATTGAAGCATAACTTACGTTCGACACTCGTCCTTACCTTACCGAATCTGCAACATCCCTTCAAAATTGAGACAGATGCTTTGGACTATGTTTTTCTTGTAGTACTCACTTAGCATGGCCATCCAGTGGAATATAACGGTGACATTCTTTTAGATGTGGTCCACAAGTAACCCAACTATGGAAAGGAAACGTATTTCATTATCCAAGCTTGCCACTAATGGAAGTATTACATTTTAGGAAAAGATGTGGTCATCCACACTGATCACAAGCCCTGCAATTCATGCAAACACAAAGGAAATTACAAAATGACTACAACCAAAAGTGGTACACATAGTTGTAGATTCCACCCGATCATCAAATATAAGAAGGGTATCACCAATAAAGTTTTTGATTTCCTCAATCAGTCTCTAGTGCCAACATTGGCCATGATGCTCATCTCTTGTAGCCATGGGAGCTCCAAGTGGACTAGCCAACTATATGTTAGTGATCGCAAATTCACTTCCACCTATCAATATTTATGTGAAGGCACACGAGTGGCATACTTTCATCTCCAAGAAGGACTGCAATTCCACCTGGTCCATCTATGTGTTCCTTCAAGCAAGCATGCAAATCTCATCTAGCAAGCACATTACAGTCGGGTGGTAAGGAAATTTGGAATAGAAAATATAGTTGTGGTATTACATAATTATTTATATTGGTTGAATCTATGACAAAATGCTAGTCGATACATTAGATCATGCACTGCCTGCACCATCACAAAACCTACCATTAAGAAGCAGGGAATATACACCATTATGCC
This sequence comes from Pseudotsuga menziesii, assembly GCA_001517045.1. Taxonomy (NCBI): domain Eukaryota; kingdom Viridiplantae; phylum Streptophyta; class Pinopsida; order Pinales; family Pinaceae; genus Pseudotsuga; species Pseudotsuga menziesii. The sequence continues at coordinate 306,782 of LPNX010010297.1, read as the reverse complement.
TACCTCGAATGGGCCATGGTAATCCATCTCCATGGATTACACTTTTGGTCTATATTCAACCAGACATGGTAATGACTGTGTGTTTATGGTTGTGGATTGCTTCTCTAAGATGTCCATTCTGACAGCCTACAAAAAGAGCATCTCTACTGAAGTTGCTGCTAAGATATTATTCGAGCACATTTAGGTTCATTTTGAGATGCCATAGACTATAATTTCAAATTGGGATAGTAGGTTCATAATCACATTTTGGTCCATCATATGGTCGCTGATGGACACCAAGCTCACCCAATCGACTTCCTTCCATCCTGAGACTAATGGACAAACAAAGCTATTCAACAAGATGATTATGTATATTCTAAGAATGTACAATTCGAAACATCCCCACACATGGGATGAGAGTCTTCCATATGTTCAACATAGCTATAACAGATCCCTTCATAGATTTACCATACACATCCATTTTTAGGTGTTCCCGTGGTTCCAACCATTGGTCCCAATTGATGTAGCTCTGCCCATTTCATCCATATAGGAGGAGTTTTCTCATGCTCATACTGAGGATGATAATGCCACCATATTTGTTGAATGGATCCAACACATCTTCCAACAAGCCCGTGACATTTTGGAGAAAACCAATTCCAAGTAAAAGTAGTGACATGACCAACATCAGGTTCCACACAAGTTTCGGGTGGGTGATAAGGTCTGGTGTCATTCATATAAAGAGAGGCTCGTGAGGCCCCATCATAAGATTCATTCACTTTGATATGTGTTATACACCATCACCAAGGCATTTAGTGAGAATGCCTTTGAATTAAGCATTCCTCCATTTCTTGTCCTACACCGGATATTTGATGTGGATATCCTTCGCCCATATTTCCCACAATTGTTGGACACCTCATAGGTGGATGAGTAGTTGGAACCAACAAAACTCAACCCTCGCCTCTTGGAGAAGGATACAGTTGATCGAATAATGGAGACAGAAGTGAAGGGAACTTTCCAACATGTTCAACTCTATCAGATCATTAAGTTGGGTGGTTTCTTCACCAAGGAAAGTGGCTCACCAGGAGTCAAATTCAGCAGTAGTTTCCTCATCTGATACAAGAAATTAATGCAATGGATACCATTTCTTATTAACGGGTAAGAATAATCTAGATGGATATCAATGTCCACCCACATATCTACACTAACTCAAAAAAATATTTCTAGTGTGACAGTTTCTTTATGGTTTTTCAGGTCCCAAACTTCCAGCGTCATTTTGAGGACTTAAACAATGTTTTTTGGCGATTTGGGGTGCCAAGGATATTTATAGCATGTTGTTTCCCTAGTCAAAATTTTTAGTGCTCATATATATCTTTCCAATGGTATATCAAGTACCTAAAAAAGAGATTGTATGCAAAAGCTACACCCCTAGGAAGTTGACGTATTAACTAACCACCTTAAGGCCCACAAACCTTTTGATGGTTCATCTCTTGGTTAGGTTTATGGGCCCTTCATCCTCCTTTTGTATTCATCTTACGACGAATGAGTGTAGCCACCACATCTCTTCTCAGAGATATAGCTACCACCATTCTATCTTCTTTTATTTTACAATATGTTCTATTTCATTCATTTAATAAAATATGAGTTTACTTTATCATTGTGTTTCTTGCAATATACCTAGGTGTGTGTGTGTGCACGCGCACGCTTTTTCATTTATTTTTCACATAAATCTATATCAATCAATACACCTTGTTTAAATGTCTCAAGAAAATCATAATGATCTGTATCTATTGCTTTCTTTTGTTGTTTTTTTCTCATGGGTGTTTTCCGTTCTCATTAACCCTACATGATTCTAACCTATATATCATGTCAATGCCTCAAAAAATGTGGAATTTTCCTAGGATGTCTCTATAATTCTATTTTTTTCTAAAATATCTCGAACATGAGCTTAATATATGGTTGACTATGAGGGAAACACAACAAGGTGATATGAGTCTAGTAGAGGGGAAGGTAAGGCTGTATAAGAGGGGTTTGAATATATTTCATGATGATACTATAACCCACATATAACCTCTTTCATGCAATTGCCAAATTTCCAATTAATCCTAATGTATATGCTAAGATATGAGGGGAAACAGTCCAACTGATCTCATCTTTTTCTAATCTATGAATGTTCATCAAAGTTATGGAGATTGTTTGTCGTAACTCTGATGCACATGCGATGGAATTAATAATCATTGTTGTAGCATGTTCGATGAAAATAGTATATTTTATCATTACTTCGACGACCTTGTGACAATTCATTGTAATTTTTGTACCATGCTCATCGAAGGATAGTATATTGCATCATTCATCCAACAGATCTCTGAAGAAAGTTATTCTAGAATTTTCAACAAGATAGAAGGATCTTCATTTATATTTCATCCATAGTGCAACTCTAAGTATTTTGGGTTACAACAAAACAACCAAGAATATTTTCATTCATATTTCAGTCTAGTTGTCAAAGGACAAATGATATTCTTTGGTTGAAGTTATGATGGAAGTTTGGCATGGTTGGAGTTAGGACAGTCTTTGGGAATTGGCAAGTTGGACACATGGAATTTAATAAGTGACGAATTTGCAATAGAAACATTATGTGCTTTGAATTCCAACAAAAATATTTCAAGTAACATAAGTTGGTTATTTTGTCAAAATTTTGACTTGAGTTCATCAAAACATCATCAAGAAAAAGTCAAAACTATAACCAAATGACATAGTGCTTGGAGGTTCCCATCAATCAACTAGAATGTCGCAACCACCTATAACCAAAATAATAGATACAATAGTATAAATAATTCAACTTAACCATTCATCACATAAATTAGATATAACAAAACATGTTACTAAACACCATAACATATATAAAAGACAACATCATCACCATAGAGGAATAAGACAATAAAAAAGTTGAAGGGGTTTCTTATTTCATTATTGCATATCATAATCCCATATGTTGCTAACTAATATAAATAATCCTCCAGATCAACCAATTTTCTATCATCTACCTACTCAAGCCTAAACTTTACATTATATGCATTGTAGAGAAATGGGAAGGCTCATGTATGTATTGGCCAACACTATTGTCTTTCTACTCAAGTTGGATTCATTGACTCGTAGTTTCCTTCTTCTTACTTGACCAGGTGGCAGTCTCCTTGTGCCATATATTCCTTGGTTGTCTATAACATTGCTTGTTTCCAATCTATGCTTCCCACATTATTCCTTGCACCCAATGGTCTAGAAGATATGTGGTGCCACCTCCTTTGGCTTGATCAATTTATCTTGTGCTAGTATATCCTTCCATTTATAGTAATTGATACTCAAAACTTTGAAAATTCGAATTGAGGGGCCCAACATGCCTTATTTAACTAAGATGACCATTTTACATTGAGTAACCACACATCAACTACCTAATGGGACTTATTCAAAGAAGATGTCCTATTTCATTAATCAACTTCTAAGTACCTTAAAACAAAGAGACTAGAGTAAGGCCCTAATAATCGATGACACTCTAAAAATTATATAAAAATATGTTTTTATCAACTTTTGAATTAATAAATGGGAAGTAACTTAATGAATGTTATATGTCTTCCCTTACTAAGATAATAAGTCACTGTTATAAATTTTTCTATCTTGTGGAAAGATGAGCACTCTCTTGGATCCTTTCCTTCATTCAAGACAAGATGTAGGATAGACTAATATGTATTGTTCCAATAGAACCAACTATTCATGCAATATATCCAATCATTCGTTACAAGAAATATATCAGGAGAGATATGGGAGAATATTGTGCATACCTCAACTTATGTGTGGTCCTTTGATGAAGATCACTTGCAGTTGTTGAAGACCTGATGAAATTGGATTCAATTCTACTTGGCTAGTTTCTACACACAAGGAAACACACAAACCTTCCTAAAAAACTCCTAACATGTAAATGAATATAAAATCATGGATCTAAGCAATATATAGTTAGATATAAACTGATCTACTTAAGAAAGAATATATCCCGACATATACATAGCATGAATTATACAAATATGAAACATAAGCGTTCATAAGTACCCATTAACATCATGAAATGGAGGGGGGGATAGCATATGTCTATATATATGATAAAAAAACAAGATACATACATCACATGATACCTTTAGTTGATGATGTAAATCTCTTCCAAGCTTCCTAATCCAAACCTTCCCTAACTCAAAACAATAAGCAAATCACAATGGTTGAGAGAATCAAGATGATTTCACCAGCATAACAATGCATCATAAGAGTTTACTCTTCCTCGTGAAATGGCCTCCATAAATAGGTGTATGGTGGATGAATCTAGACACCAGATGGAATATAGGATCAAGTTGAGGTTGTGATTTCCCATGTTAAGTGAGTAGGAACCTTGTCATGCACATTATCTACTCCAAATGTGGCCCAAAAAATAAGGATGATAGGCATGCATAAAAATCAAAATGTACTTCTTCAAGCACTTATAGAAGAGACTAGAAGGATCAATGCAATGTTTGAACATATGAATTACCAGCAGGGAATTGAATGTTGATGTCGCCAAGCTAGCAAAAGATGGAGCAATAATGAGAAAGGGGGGACTAGTCAATATCTAATCCAATGAGGAGTTATACAGACACCTTTTAAGGCATTAAATGCTGATTAGGAATGTTGTTGTTAACTTTTTGCTTGTTTAGAATTCAATATTTGTGAGTCAGGTAGCTCATTATACCAAGAATGTCAATTAATATGACAAGCAGCTTTGTAGTGAGGACAAGCATACATTTAGTTTTGTGAAGTAAGGTACAGCAATTATGCTAGACTTTGATCAGTTTTTTCTGTTATGGTTAGCTTTTTATTGTTTAGAATTCGGTATGTTCACTAAACCATACAGAACATCGATCAAAGTGGTATTTTTTATCAGTGTATTACATCAGAAGATACTTGTGACTCATAGCTCATTGAACTATCAAGAGTGACGATTAAAAAGACAAGCAACTATCATTAAAAGTTTGTGAAGTCAGGTACAGATACACTGGACTTTGATAAGAATTTTATGTTATGTCTGAAGATATAGTTTGGAAAAAGAACAATGGGCTCCAGTTGTAAGTGATCTGAACTCTTAAGTAGGAGTAAGATCCGTTTTCTAGTTACTGGTTTTTTATTAGTTGCAATTCTTATTTGGAAACATAACAATGGGCTCTAGTTGTATTGGGCTACATAAGTAAGAATGGAACCAAAAAGTTTAGTTAACTAAATGAAAATGCGTTATGCATATAAAAAAACATAAAAGCATTATTAATTTTTTATGTGAAAAAAACATTAAATTTTTTTTATTGATAGAATCCAATATAAATAATTAAAATTAAAATTAAACTTAAAAACCATATATATATATATTCCAAAAAGTCATCAAAGTAGGGTATAAAATAATATAAGAATATGATTGTGAAGGCTCGATAGGGACAAGGCGACACATGATGATGGAAGGCATGATGGTTGTACAAGCACGATCTAACTTGTAATCGTTTTTTAATTTACGATCCTAATTAATAGGAATTACCCAAAAAAGACAAGCAAGATTTGATAATTGCATTTAGAAAAATTAGTGAGTTATTTTCTTAATGTGAAAAAGTCAGTCAAGGCACTCATACCATTTAATAATCTTAGAAGGCTTTTAATAGACAAAAATCACTTTGGCAATTTCAAAACCCCCACGCCAAACTTCTAAAATTTGGAATTGCATGTAGTCACCTTTTCATTATAAAATACTTTTGATTTTATGGACATACAACCTAGCCTTCTCCACCTATACATATATTTATTCGTTATTTTATCAAATTGGGTCAACATATTATTATTCTTTGAATGAACGGAGTTTATTATTTATTTATAAAAAACTTGAATAAGACTCCCTATAAAGAGTCCAATATTTAATTATTAATCTATTGAATACTTGGATTGGGTAATCTTATATTTATTTATTAATTTATTGAATACTTAGATTATGTAATTTTTTATAAAAATGTTTTTTATTCATTATTTAGAAGGCAAGAATTTATTTTATTTTAAAATATTACAATGCAGTGTGATTGGTGTATAAATTATTCACTTAAAAAGTCACACAATGTGATATTTCCTCTGCCAAAGTTAAATAAAATTTACTATGTAATTCCAAACAAAGTAACCTGACAAATTATTCTAAAAAGCTTACGGAGAGATCTCCCACGTACAATTGTAGAGTTCTGAAAAACTATTTTTCTGTTAAAGGATAGAACACCAAAAAAAATTCGGTATGAATTAAAATATTAATAATCAAAACATAATAGATAACTAATTATTTGATGTTTATATCTTATGTGATAAGTATATTTAATGGTGAGAACAAGTAATATATAACTTAGTTGTAAAATTTAACTTGTGATCTATATCACAAGTTTTTCTTTTCAAAGAAAAAAATCATATTTTATATACTATATACAAAATACATTGTGAGGATGATTCACTATCAATAAATTTTGATAAGTGATCATTTAATCCATATGTTTAGCTCAAAAAAGCTATTACACTAGCAAAGATAGTGGTATTTAAACCAGCATCAATTACCTATCAAAATATCATTATATCCTAAGTATATACCCATCAAATGTCATATCTTCAAAAAATAAGGCCTTAATACATAAGCACCAGTCTTCAAAAAAGTACTTTAAAGAGTTTTAAGAGCAATTGCTATTCTCAACATAAAACTTCATCAAAATCCAAACTATCCAAAAAAGCTCAGGAATAGTCTCCATATTGGAAGATTGTCCAATTATCTTCATTACCACTGCCTGTTCTGTAGGACAGTAAGCTTCAAGCACCTATATAAACATCATAACAATACCAAACAATAGTCAATATAGTCAGCCATATAAACAACCTTATATATAAAACAGATAAGGAAATAGTTTCCAAAAGTCATCATCTTGGATCAAGGAATAAACTTGTATCATCTTCAGAAACCCTCTACTCCCCAAGGCAAAGTACTTAGAATACCTGAAAAGTATCATGTCTTCCAGACCCATGATACTCACTGATAAACCAATGCCCAAGCTGAGTTTTTCCACCATCATTAGCAAGCTTATCAACCAGTACATTCCTTTCCCTATAAATATGATTAAAGTCAGCCTGCTCAAAAAAATCATTAAATCTATTGACCTCACACAGTAGCTGTGCTAGATGCATATTATGACTTTTGAATTTGCCCAAAATCCAGTTAATAACAAGCAAGGAATCACCAAACACCTGAATTCTCGAAACCTGCTTATCCAAAGCCAAAGTTATAAGTAATTTTAAAGCATATAACTCAGCGTAATTGTTTGACCCTTCCCCCAGCCCAGCTTTAAAAGTAAAATAATGGCCATCTTTGAGGAAAAGTATCCCCCCAACACCACATACCTGAGGGCTACCAAAAGCAGATCCATCAAAAAAACCCCAAGGTTTTGTTTTATCAATAACTTCCTCAGTAATGATTCTAACCTTCAAAGTTGCATTATCCAAAGGATAAGATGAAAGCAAACCCAAACTAAATGCTAAAACCTACGCAGGGGATGTGTCATAGTTATCAAAACAGCTATGGTCTCTAGATTTCCAAATAAACCAAAAAACAATGATAGGCAAAGATCTGATTGGTTGTACCTTAGTCTTGAAAACCCATTTCTTTAAACAAGTGAGAATTGTGTCCCCAACCCAAAGATTCTGAATATTAACCTTAGCTTCAATCTCCTTCCAAACAGATTTAGTATAAGGGCAATCAACCCCTAGATGTAAGTTTGTTTCCACATCACACTTACATAGGTGGCGACGTCCAGGTCCTTCCCAACCCCTACTAATAAGAATATCCCAAGTAAGGACTTTTCCTAAGAAAAGAGACCAACAAAAAAGATTTGATTTAAGTGGACACTTCATATGCTAGAACATATTCCACCACCATGCAATTTCCCTGTGATGTTGTTCCAGTATCAGATGCATGTATCCACATTTGGGAGAGTAAATACCAGATTTAGCCTGATTCCAGACAAGAACATCATCCTCATTTCTAAATCTGATAAGGCTGGTTTTAAGAATGGCTATATAACCATTCCAAGCAATAATATCTTGATTCTCCAATAAGACCTAAATCATTAGAGCTTACCCAACCCTGTTCCATAAGGTTTGTGATAGGTAGAGTCCCAACATCTTTTAAAAAGTAATAACCTGTAGAATGAAAAATATCAGTCAAGTGGGAAGGTAAAAAATGGCTCCATTTACAACCTGCCCAAGGATCCAAACCAATTCGAACATTAGCTCCATTCCCAATCTTCCAAACCAGAAAATCACCAATTAGATGAAAAGACCAGAGCACAGATTTCCAACATATGGATATACCTGATTTCTTCTTATCCCTTTCTCTGATCCAATCCAGCAAGGTGAGAGGCCTAATATATTTCTGAATGACAATTTGTACCCACAACCCAGATCCATGAATTATGTTCCAAACACTTTTGGCTGCAAGTGCTTTGGCAAATAAAGTAGGTACTTTCAGACCCCAGCCTCCCATAGATTTTGGACTTGCCAAAACCTTCCAAGAAGTCCAAGGCATCCCAGAAGAGGATCCATCACCACCAGACCATAAAAATTTAAAACATAGTTTTCTGATTTTCTCAATAATCCCAGCAGGGATCCAGAAGTGCATCCAGTAAACAGGAAAGGCTTCAAGAACACACTTAATCAGAACAAGCTTGCCTCCCCTAGATAGCCATCTATGGCTCCAAAGCTTAATGCGTTTTTCAGCCTTTGTAATAAGCCAGTCCCAATCTTTCAGCAAATATCTGCAAGGTTTTAAATAAAAGCCAAGGTATTTCATACCACTGTTAATTTCTAAAACAGTATATGAAAAAATATTTTGTAATGAGATTAACTTAGCTTCATCAAGCCTAGAGTAATAGAATGATGATTTATCCTCATTGATCATCATTCCTGTGGCTCTTGTAAAGTCCATCAAAATCTCATATAAAATGGACAAAGACTGAGTTGATCCATCAGTGATCATTACAATGTCATCAACAAAAAGAACATGTGTCAATGATATATTATTACCAAAAGAGATACCCTTGAAAATACCAGTGGATTTAGCAGATAATAGAGCCCTACTCAAACCTTCAGCAACAATGAGAAATAACAAAGGTGCAAGTGGGCACCCCTGTCTAAGTCCTCTTCCAGACCTAAAGAAGCTTGAAGCCACACCATTAATCAAAACAGAAAATGAAACAGAAGTTAAACTGCTCATAACCCATGTAATGAAAGGTACCCCAAAACCCATTTTGGTTAAAATAACCCGCAGGTAAATCCAACTGACCCTATCATAAGCTTTAGATAGATCGATTTTCAGAACCACAAACTTTAAACCCTTACTGTGGATAGAATGAATGCCTTCCTGAACAGCACCCACAGCATCATGAATTTGTCTGCCAGGCAAGAAACCAAACTGCTCATAAGAAATATATCTTCCCAGTACCTTCTTTATCCTGGTAAATAAAATCTTACCAATGATCTTGTAGCTGAAATTACATAAAGAAAATATAAAATGAAGACAACTTCTAGAATATGTCCTAAATAACCTTTCAAATTTCACAAGTTATTGTGCTAGTCAATAATTATCTATATCACAAGTTAAGTGATTGTGCTAGTCAATAATTACAGAAAATATAAAATGAAGACAACTTCTAGAATATGTCCTAAATAACCTTTCAAATTTCAATCACATACAATTGTGCACACAAAATCAAGTTCTCAAATCTTAAAGATCTAGAGTTTAATAACTAATCAATAATTACATAAATCATGGACTGAAGACAACTTCTAAAATATGTCCTAAATGAGCTTTCCAATTTAGGCCACTTACACTTCCCACACAAAATTGGGTTCTCCGATTTTGAGTTTGTAATACACACTTCAATCAAAGAAAATAAAATCTTGAAACTTCATTTTTTTTAACCATGGGAACAACAACCTCCCAAGAATATATCCAATAGCCTGCAAGCCAGATATACCAGTAACTTGACCGAGATGTCTTGAAGCCTGTCGAGATGAGCATCTATCCTATGGGTGGCCTACCCTTCGAGCCTTATCAACTCAGGTGCTCTAAAATCTTGAAACTTCATTATCTGCTGGAACCAACCTATAACAAGGGCTAGGTGAAGCAAAGTCCCTGCTTTTGATAATAATAAAAATACAATAATTTTTTTTCAAATTAAAATACCTTATAAAAAATATAAATAAATAAAACTATTTCAGTCTAAACAAATAAATATAATTGATATTTTATATAAACATTTTCATATAACAGATACACAAATAAAATAGTTTAAGTTGAAATAAATAAACATTGTTGATAATTTTTTATAAAAATATTTATATAAAATATAAATAAATAAAGTGGTTTGACTAGGCTCTATCAAGCCCCGAGAGGGATCAAATCTCTCTAGGTGCAAACCTCTTCTTAGGTATTACACTCAATGAGCTATCAACTTTGGTGTGTCCTATATATACCATTGATTTGATTCAAACCAAAAGACACATATAATATATTTATTATTAATATTTAATATTATTTATGGCCAACATATAATATTTAATGTTATTTTTTATTTTGTCAGGAACGAACATTACAACATCTCCCCATAAATGGTTTTAAAACCATATGCAAGGCCCTCCTAAAACCATGGGTTGTTTAGGAGGGCTTGCACATGGTCTTAAAACCATTTGCAAGGCCCTCCTAAATCATGTAGAATAAAACCATGGGTTTTTTTAGGAGGCCTTGCACATGGTTTTAAAACCATGTGCATGGTCCTCCTAAACTATATACAATAAAACCATGGGTTGTTTAAAAGGCCAACATTTTTTTGCAAATAATTCAATTTTTATTTTTTTATTATTTTGTTAGGTAGGAACATTACAACATCTCTCCCATATTGTGTTTTTTTTATGATCCACATTTTTTTTGGGGATAATTAAATTTTTACTTTTTTATTGTTTTGTTATTTTTTACTTTTTTATTGTTTTGTTAGGTAGGAAGATTACAACATCTCCCCCATATTAGGTTGTTTTTCTGGCCGACATTTATTTTATTTTATAATTAAAAAATCTATTTTTTTTATTAATAAAAATAACTTTACGTAACGTTACAAGATCTCCCCCATACTGGGTTGTAGAGAGCCTCTCGACTCAATAAATATATAACTTTTATAAAATAATTATATAAAATAAAAACTAAAAAAAGGATTTGTTTTTAATAAGAAAATTTCTATCCTAAAAATTACTACTACTTTTTAATTTATCTTGAAAGTTATCCACATTTATGCAAAACCATGCGATTATCTTATAAATTCTTAAAAGTAGGAAGAAAATGATTTGAGTTTTTGAATACGAAATTTTCTATCCTAAAAATTACTACTACTTTTTAATTTATCTTGAAATTTATCCTCATTTGTGGAAAACCATGCGATTATCTTATTAAATCTTAAAAGTCGGAAGTTAGGTATTGGAACTTAAAATTTACAGTTTTTTCTCCTTTAAAATCACCTTAGTGTGCATTTCAACAAAAGTACATGATTATTCAAAATTATTATGCTATTACTATTCTTTGTATTCTTGCTAGGAGTGGAATTATGTTGAAAATTATTATGTTATTACTATTCTTGGTATAGGTAGATCATTGGATTATTTATCTAGATAGAGGTAGAGGGGTGAGAAGATTTTTAGTTTCGAGACAACAACAACCACCCATTGGTATAGGTGAAAATTATTTTTTGAAGATATAACCATTTTTTTCAGAAAACATAATGAAATAGTTACACTCATAATTTGCATAAATATTATGTAATGGAAATGATGCAAACCAAATTTTTGGTTTCCTTAATGTTCCTTCCTAGAGATAATTGCAATATTGCTTTAGGGTTTGAGAATTTTCCAATTCAACTCCTTGATTATGGTAATGATCATGGCGTTGAGATGATTGACAACATCCCCTATTAATCTAGGTTTGTGTTTCATATAACACGATATAAATGAAGTTGCTTCTATAAGGGCCTTTTCCTCCTGCATCATCATCCATTCTAATAATAGGGTCATCATAATCATTCAATTCAAAACCAAAACCAGTTTGAAAATCAATGTTTAAATTTTCTTGCTTTTTCATTTGATATAGCACCAGGTAGTACCTTGTAGGTGAGCATAATGCTTTCTCGTTGGCAGCAGCACCACATCATTGTAACTATGGCCAAATGTGTGGGATTTTCACTTTGCATGAGAGGAGCACCCTTGAAGTTATGGGATATAATAACAATAGAAATTTAAAAAGTAATATGGAACAAACTTGTGAAAAAAAAACAAAAATGGAAACTTCCCATCCAAATGGCCATATGGAACAATGCTGCAAAAAAACATAAACACATAAACTACAAACTTTCCTCTTTACTTTATTGAAAGTTTCTATTCATGAATTTTATTCTTTTTACAATTTATTTAAATCAGATTTCTATGGTAGCACCATTAAGATTTTGAAAAAATCTAACAAAAATTAAAAAAATAAAACTAATGTTGCAGTGTACACATTTCTAAAAATAAAATGTACTTGCATGAAATTAAAAAAAATGGAAACTTCTAACCCAAATAGTATAGCAATATGGAACAATGCAAAAAGCAAAAAATAAACAAAAAACTAGAAACTTTTCACTTTAGTTTATGGGAAGTTTTTATTCATGGTTTTTTTTCAATTTATTTAAGCCTTATTTCTATGGTATCAAAATTTGAAAAAAAAATCCAACAAAAATTAAAATAAATATAAAAAATAACTAAAACTAATGTTGCACTTTACACATTTCTAAAAATTAAATGTACTTACATGAAATTAATAGAAAAATATGAAAACAAGTCTCTCCCTCTGAAAATTGCAATTATCAACCCTCTTAATCTATAAGGAAAGAAAAATGATTTTTTACTTCTCCACTATATAATTACATCAAAAAAATATTGTAAATAATATTGTAGTTACAAATGACCAAACAAAACTTTGTAGCTACTTACAAATTACCAAAAGAAAATCATTTGAGAGTGCACCATTAACAACAAGATAAAAGTAAATATCCATAATGATTTCAGGTTATTATTTAACTTTATAAAGGTACAGCTTCAATGACTATTAGCATGACCAAAATTTTGGTTTCCTTAATGTTCCTTGGCAATTGCAATATTGCTTTCTAGTTTGAGAATTTTCCAATTCAACTCCTTAATTATGGTAATGATTATGGCAATGTTAATCCAGGTTTGTGTTTCATATAACACGATATAAATGAAGTTTTTTTTTCCATGGGCCTTCTAGTCCCACGAGGGCTTCAATTTTTGACCAATATCCTACCACGTTAGTTCATATTGTGGGTTTTAAAATGATCAAAAATTGAACTAATATATTGCAGGTATTAGGGGGGATGAGGGGTTTAAGGTGGGGGTGGGTAGGGTGGTTTATAAGGATTGAGGTATAAAAAGGGATGGGGAGGAGGTTTTAAGTATTGGGAGGGGGTTTCAACAAAAAGAGTTTGGGTCAATATATCTGGAAATTTAGGGTATTCTTTTATATCCCATGATCGAACGTGCTATGTGAGAGGTTTACTAAGTGAAGTCCCCGTGTCTAGTCCTCTATCATCATCCATTCTAATGATAGTGTCATTATAATCATTCAATTCAAAACCAAAACTTGTTTGAAAATCAATGTTTATATTTTTTTGTATTTTCATTTGATATAGGAGCAAGTAGTACCTTCTAGGTGAGTATCACCTCATTTAAACCTTATTAACTTTCTAGTTGGCATCAACACCACATCCTTTTAACTATGGTCAAATGTTTAGGATTTTCACTTTGCATGAGAGCAGCACCCTTGAAGTTATGGGATACAATAACAATATAAATATAAAAAAGTAATATAGAACAAACTTATGCAAAAAAAACAAAAACACAAAATGGAAACTTCCCATCCAAATGGTAGAGCCATATGGAACAATGCAAAAAAGAAAAAAACACAACTTTTCTCTTTAGTTTATTGGAAGTTTCTATTCATGAATTTTATTTATTTTCTCAATTTATTTAAACCTTATTTGTATGGTATAGTATCAATAAGATTTTGAAAAAATTCTAACATAAATTAAAATAACTGGAACTAATATTGGGTGTGTGCAAGAAGTTGAGGGACCTTTTAGATGCAATGCTACTTTTAGGAAACATGCTCATGATGTATAAAAAACACAACACGCTCACGTTATGTAATGCTTGGTTTGGTTAAGCTCGAGCCTGGCATGTCATGTGACATGTAGGTTAGGCCAAGCAAAGCACGCACACGTTTTATAGAAGCAAAATGCACACGCGTTATGGAGAAGCAAAACGCGTACACGTTATGAAGAAGAAAAACACGTACACGTTTTGGAGAATCAAAACATGCACACCTTTTAAAGAAGCAAAACATGCACGCGGTATGGATAACCACAAAAAATGGTTTTAGTGCATGGCTAGGGAAATGAATAAAAACAATAGTTTGCAACATCAAGACTTAGGACCTATATTAATATTTTAGCATCATCAAGAACAACATCTCAAACAACCATGCCTAACCTTCCAATAGCATACTTTTTCTTTGTGTTGTAATATATACACCATTAGGAGGTTTTAAGAACTAAGTATGGGTCATAGTCCCTTGACCATGCTTGAGGGAGGAAACTTAAGACTTATTTCTTAAAGGTAGATTTTAAGGCTTGAGGTCCATGAACAAGGCATTGAACCTGCACATAGGACCTTCACATGTGATATTTTGCATCTAAGAGAGAATATGCAGTACATTAGAATTCTCTTAGCACTAGAAACATATTCGTAGACATGGTTGATGGAGGAAACCTAGTCCTTAAACCCTAAAGGAATCCTATAGACATATAGGGCCAAGAACAACACCCTGAACAAACACACATGATATCTTAAGGGTATCCACAAGGGTGATTCCATGAAGATGGGTAACACTTTTTGGCCAAATTTGGCGATGAAAACCTGATTTTTTACTCATGTGCTAGATAGAAGCCCTCAAAACGCATATATGCCATGTGAATTTTGACTTGCAGTTAAAAAAAAAATTGTAGAATATTATGTTGGCTTCATAGTGATATTTTTTAAAAAATATTCCGATGTCATTTAATGTGTGAATTTTTGCATTTAATGAACTGTGTGACCTTAAAAATTTGAAGAAGCTAATAAGTGGCTCGTGTCCACGTAGAGTAATTCAATCTTGCATTAATAATTTTAAAAAAATATATATATGAGCATGATCTACATAAAATGCAGTGTGATGTGCATATTTTTTTGTTAATTTTTTTCGCAATATACAATTATTTATTATTTTTCGAAAGTGACCACATTCGATTTTAGCATCGTTTTAAACACATATTTGTCCACGTAAAGAAATTTTTTCTATTTTTTCAAAAATTGAAAAAACAAAGATACCCTTTTGAAGAGGACACGTCAATATGTGATGTGTGCATTTTAAAGAATTTTTTGGCTGTGTATTTTTAACTCTGCGGATTTTTCTTTGAGCTGCTTCGAACTTGCAGTGTGGTTTTCTAAGTATAAGTTTTAGAAGTAATTAAAAAATAAATATCATATGAATGCCAAAATGCGTGTATGATACCTCAATGGATAGAATATTCATTGGTGAATCTATCGGTATCAACTCCGCTCAGTTATGTGCTAGGAATGGCAGGGTTTACACCTCTACAAGGCATAGGAAATTTTCCATTTGTTTGAATGTGGGCTAAGTCTGTTTTTTTAAGCCCTCGACCGAGGTATCTAAATACCTCGGTCGAGGTATTTAAATACCTCGATCGAGGGTTTTTAAAGCCTGCAATACCTCGGTCGAGGGCTTGATAAAACCTCGGTCGAGATATTAAGACCTCGGTCGAGGGCTTGTCCGAGGTGCGTTTTTCTGTTTTTGCCGAAATGCGCTTGCCAAAAAGTGTTACCCAGGTCCACGGATTCACCCACAACCTTTAAGTTAAGATATGGCCACGATTAGGATTTTTTTAGCATTAGATGTGGAGGATAAGGTGTTAATCATTGTTGGTACATAACACTTTAATTTTAGGTTGTAATCCAACTTTTAGGGCTCAAGGTCCATGAACGACACCTTGAATCACCATAGATGACCTCTCATGTTGATAGTTTTTGAATGGGGATATGGGAACCATTAGGGGTTTCTAATACTATGTGTGTGTCTTAGGACCTTAGACATAATAAGGGAGGAAACCTAGTCCTTAGTGCCTAGAAGATGCTTCTCTCCATCTAAAGCCAAGAATGATGTGTTGAACAACCTCAATAGATCCTTCCATGGTTTCATTTACCTTGAAATGGGGATACTAGTGCCATTAGAACATTTTTAGCAATAAGTACAGATATTAGGCCCCTTCACATGGGTGGGGGGGAACACTTGGTCCTTAGGCCTTAAAAGAAGTTGTTAACCATTTAGGGCCAAAATTGATGCCTCCAACCACCACACATGACGTTGAAAGTGAATAATTTGAATCTTAATAGGGATATGCATGCCTGAGCACTAGGTATGCATCTCAAGGCCATGGACATGGTAAGGGGAGGAAACTATGGCCTTCATCCCTAACTAAAGCTTCTATGCATCCAAGGATAGGAAGGATGCCTTAAAAAATCACACATGCCATCTCATAGGTATATTTGGACTATGGATATGGATGTTAGTAGAATTAGGTGGTTTTGAGTAGCAGGTATGGGACCTCTGAGACATGTTTGAAGGAATATGCTCATTCCTTATGCCATAATGGAATATTTGAGGCACCCATGGTAATGAACAATTCCTTGAAGCGCCACATATGACCTACTCAAGGTATGCTTAGTCTCCA
>LPNX010010297.1:250131-288854 GCA_001517045.1 Pseudotsuga menziesii | reverse complement strand
CTCTCTCTCTCTCTCTCTCTCTCTCTCTCTCTCTCTCTCTCTCTCTCTTTGTGTGTGTGTGTGTGTGTGTGTGTGAACTTGCCCCCTTTCTCTCCTTTTGTCTATCCCCCTACCCCTGCCTCTCTCACACACACCTTCTATCGCTCCCTCACTATCTCTTTCCTTCACTCTATCTCCATCCTTCCCTCACGCCCCCTCCTCCCTATCTATCTTATTCTCTCTCACACTCTCTCCACAACATTCTCTCTCTCTCTCTCTCTCTCTCTCTCTCTCATACTTCCTTTCTCTATGTTTTCAACTTATCCCTTCTCCTCAACCCCATACCTCATTATGACCCATATTCTAAGTTTTATCGCATCTCATTCCCATCTCTTCAATTTCCCCCTCCTCCGCCTCTCTCCTCCAACACATCCTATTCCTCCTCTAATACTCCATATCCACCTTTCCATTCACCATTCCTCTCTCTCAGCAAACCATCACCCACTTCCTCCCCTCCACCTTATCCGCCTTCATCACTCAAGTCTCATGTACTTCTTCTAACCCTATACGTCTTCAACACCTCTCCTCCTCTTAATAATTCTCTCAATCCCCACTCCCCTTCACCCTTATAACCCATAATGTTCTCATTCCATTCATCTTTCTCCACTTGAATTTACAACATCCTCCTAGGATCTTGACCGTTCCCCACCCCCTCTCAACTATTAACCATAATCACTCGAACTTACAACATCCTCATAGGCCCTTGACCCTTATCCACCCCCTCTCAACTATTAACCATCCCCACTTGAACTTTCAACATCTTCCTAGGCCCTTAACTCTTCCTCACCCCCTCTCAACTATTAATCATCTCCACCTAAATTTCCAACATCCTCCTAGGCCCATAACCCTTCCACACCCCCTCTAAACTATTATCCATACATTTGATATATTGCATGTAGTGCTATAATTTTAGCTCTACAAAACGCGTGCACATTATAGAATTACATAACACATGGGGGTTTTGTAGTTCTATAACACGCACACGTTTTGTAGTTCTATAATGTGTGCGTGTTTTGTAGTTCTATAACGCGCACGCATTTTCCAATTCTATAAGGGCGGGAAACGTAATTTGAATTTAAACATGGCAATTCACTTGCTCGCATGTCACCAATAGTCCTATGTGTATGGTTTGGAATTTGCTTTGGTAATACCAAGCCTTTACTATGGTATATGATAAACCATAGCTAATTGGGCATTTCTTCTAGTTTCTGAAGAAGTCAATGTTTGCGCACTCGTTACAATATGCTACACACAATCATTTTTTACGAAATCTTAAACATAAATAACATTTTTTCTGCACGTTCTAAATATGTAATTTTTATTAGAAAATATTATATTTTCCTATTTTTTTTCAATTTCTATTGTGTCCTAACTCCTTAAATAAAAAAACATGTTGTTAGTGTTTTTTCCATAACTTTTTCAATTCTTATTCATTTTAAAAATAAATTATATTATGCACTAGAAGACTCTGACCTCTACATTCTATAAAAAACCCATTCATGATTATTTCATTAAGACCTTCAAAGGCTGCACCCACAAAAGACGTATCATTTTCGAGAAGTGATAACTTAGATAATTATAGAAAAAATTAAAAATTACTAATTTTATTTTCAAAAAATAGCGCTGCACTAGTGCTATATGTTCTCTACATGCCTGCAAATTTTTGTATCTCGAAAGCATCATTTAGGCCCTCAAAGGCTGCACCCACAAAACATATACCTTATCATTTGCCTAAAAAATAAAAAGTGACTCTTCGAAAAAATGAAACTTGAAATGGTTATAAAAAATTTCAATACATAAACCTTATATATCCGGAAAAGTGATTCAATTTCCTACATTTAATATTTTTTACTCAAAGCAAGATATTTTGTATAAGTATCTCAAAAAATACAATTAAGTTGAAGGATGCCTGATTTTTCAGTTTTCTATTGCATTGAACGTGCCAAGTGACCCTCATTAGCTTGCACTCACCCTATTGCACTTTACATATTTCTGAAAATTAAATGTACTTGCATGAAATTAATAGAAAAAGGTGGAAAAAATGGAAACTTCCCATCTAAATCGTACAACAATATGGAACAATGGAAAAAGCGAAAAAAAAACAGAAACTATAAACTTTTCACTTTAGTTTATTGGAAGTTTGTATTCATGAATTTTATATTTTTCTCAATTTATTTAAGCCTTATTTCTAAGGTATAACACCAATCATATTTTGAAAAAATTCTAACAAAAAGTAAAATAAATATAAAAAATAACTAAAACTAATGTTGCACTTTACACATTTCTAAAAATTAAATGCACTTGCATTATCAGCACATCCTTCTAACTATGGCCAAGTGTGTGGGATTTGCACTCTGCATGAGAGCAACGCCCTTGAATTTATGTGATACAATAACAATAGAAATATATAAAAGTAATATGGAACAAACTTATGCAAACAAAAAAAATGGAAACCTCCCATCCAAATGGTAGAGCCATATGGAATAATGAAAAAAAACAAAAACACATAAATTAGAAACTTTCCTCTTTAGTTTATTGAAAGTTTCTATTCATGAATTTTATTTTTTTCTCAATTTATTCAAGTTGTATTTCTATGGTATAGCACCAATAAGATTTTGAAAAAAATCTAACAGAAATTAAAATAACTAAAACTAATGTTGCACTTTACACATTCTAAAAATGAATGTACTTGCATGAAATTAATAAAAAAGGTGAAAAAAATGAAAACTTCTCATCCAAATGGTAGAGCAAAATATGGACTATAAACTTTTCACTTTAGTTTATTGGAAGTTTGTATTCATGAATTTTATTTTTTTCTCAATTTATCTAAGTCTTATTTCTATGGTAAAGCACCAATTAAAATTTGAAAATATTCTAGTAGAAATTAAAATAAATATAAAAAATAACTAAAATTAATGTTGCACTTTACACATTTCTAAAAATTAAATGTACTTGCATGCTTGTGAAAATTGCAATTATCAACCCTCTTCTATAAGGAAAGAAAAATGATTTTTTACTTATTCACTATAATTACATTAAAAATTTATTGTAAATAATCTACTATAGTTACAAGTGACCATACATAAATTTGTAGCTACTTACAAATTACAAAGCCTTGCACCATTAACAACGAGATAAAAGTAAATACCCATTTAATGAATAATCATAAATATCCATAGTGATTTGAGGGTATTATTTAACTTTATAAAGGTATAGCTTCAATAACTATTAGCATGACCAAATTTTTTGGTTTCCTTAATGTTCCTTGGCAAAGATAATTGCAATATTGCTTTCGGGTTTGAGAATTTTCCAATTCAACTCCTTAATTATGGTAATGATTATGGCATTGAGATGATTGATAGCATCCTATGTTAATCCAGGTTTTTGTTTCATATAACATGATAAAAATGAAGTTTCTTCTCCATGGGCCTTATGGACTTGCATCATCAACCATTCCAACGTTAGCGTCATCATAATCATTCAATTCAAAACCAAAACTAGTTTGAAAATCAATGTTTAAATTTCCTTGCATTTTCATCTGATATAGCAACAGGTAGTACCTTGTAGGTGAGCGCATGACCTCATTTAAACCTTATTATATTTTTGGTTGGCATCAACAACACATCCTTCTAACTATGGCCAAATGTGTGGGATTTGCACTTTTCATGAGAGCAACACCCTTGAAGCTATGGGATACAATAACAAATAGAATTTAAAAAAAAAAGTAATATAGAACAAACTTATGCAAAAAAACAAAAAAACAAAAAAAATGGAATTTTCCATCCAAATGGTAGAGCCATATGGAACAATGCAAAAAAGCAAAAACACATCAACTATAAACTTTTCTCTTTAGTTTATTGGAAGTTTCTATTCATTAATTTTATTTTTTTCTCAATTTATTTAAGCCTTATTTCTATGGTACAGCACCAATAAGATTTAAAAAAATTCTAACAGAAAGTAAAATAACTAAAATTAATGTTGCACATTACACATTTCTAAAAACTAAATGTACTTGCATGAAATTAATAGAAAATGGTGAAAAAAATGGAAATTTCATATCCAAATGGTAGAGTAATATGGAACAATGCAAAAAACAGAAACTATAAACTTTTCACTTTAGTTTATTGGAATTTTTTATTCACGAATTTAATTTTTTTCTCAATTTATTTAAGTCTTTTTTCTATGGTATAGCACCAATCAAATTTTGAAAAAAATCCAGCAAAACATATAATTAATAAAATAAATAGAAAAAAATAAATAAAACTAATGTTGCACTTTACACATTTTTAAAAATTAAATGTATTTGAAAAATTAAATGTACTTGCATCAGAAACACATCCTTCTAACTATGGCCAAATGTGTGGGATTTGCACTCTACATGATAGAAGCACCCTTGAAGTTATGGAATACAATAACAATAGAAATATAAAAAGTAATATGGAACAAACTTATGCAAACAAAAAAACAAAAAAAAAAGATAGAAACTTCTCATTCAAATGGTAGAGCCATATGGAACAATACAAAAATGCAAAAACACATAAACTAGAAACTTTCCTCTTTAGTTTATTCGAAGTTTCTATTCATGAATTTTATTGTTTTCTCAATTTATTTAAGTCTTATTTTTATGGTATAGCACCAATAAGATTTTGAAAAAATTCTAACATAAATTAAATTAACTAAAACTAATCTTGCGCTTTACACATTTCTAAAAATGAAATGTATTTGCATGAAATTAACAAAAGAAGGTGAAAAAAATGGGAACTTTTCTAAAAGTGAAAAAAATGGAAACTTCTCATCCAAATGGTAGAGAAATAGTGAACCATGGCAATAAAAACAAAAAAAACAGAAGTTTCTATTCATGAATTTTATTTTATTTTCAATTTATTTAAGCCTTATTTCTATGGGCTAACCAATCAAATTTTGAAAAAATACAACCATAAATTATAATAAATATAAAAAATAACTAAAACTAATGTTGCACTTTACACATTTCTAAGAATTAATTGTGCATGCATGAAATTAATAGAAAAAATGTAAAAACAATAGTCTCTGCTTGTGAAAATTGCAATTATCAACCCTCTTAATCTATAAGGAAAGAAAATTGATTTTTTACTTCTCCACTATATAATTACATTAAAAAAATATTGTAGTTCTAAGTGACCAAAGAGAACTTTGTATCTACTTACAGATTACCAAACGAAAAGCATTTGACAATGCACAGTTAGATAAAAGTAAATACCCATATAATGAATAATCGTAAATATCCATAATGATTCCAGTTTATTATTTAATTTTATAAAGGTATAGCTTCAATGGCTATTAACATGACCAAATTTTTGGTTTCCTTAACGTTCCTTGACGAAAAGTATTTGAGTGCACCATTATCAATGAGATAAAAGTAAATACCCATATAATGAATAATCGTAAATATCTATAATGATTTTACTTTATTATTTAACTTTATAAAGGTGTAGCTTCAATGACTATTAGCATGACCAAATTTTTGGTTTCCTTAATGTTTCTTGGAAGAGATAATTGCAATATTGCTTTAGGGTTTGAGAATTTTCCAATTCAACTCCTTGATTATGGCGTTGAGATTATTGACAACATCCCTTGTTAATCCAAGTTGTGTTTCATATAGTACGATATAAATGCAGTTGCTTTTCCATGGGCCTTATAGTTCTGCATCATCAACCATTCCAATGATAGCGTCATCATAATCATTCAATTCAAAATCAAAACTAGTTTGAAAATCAATGTTTAAATTTTCTTGCATTTGCATTTGATATAGCAGCAAGTACTACCTTGTAGGTGAGCATATTACCTCATTTAAAGCTTATATTATATTTCTCGTTGGCATCAGCAGCACATCCTTCTAACTATGGTCAAATGTGTGGTATTTGCATTTTGCATGAGAGCAGCAACCTTGAAGTTATGGGATACAATGCAAAAAAGAAAAAGCACAGAAACTCAAAACCTTTTCTCTAATTGGAAGTTTATATTCATGAATTTTATTTTTTTCTCAATTTATTTAAGCCTTATTTCTATAGTATAACACAAATAAGACTTTGAAAAAATTCTAACATAAATTAAAATAACTAAAATTAATGTTGCACTTTACACATTTCTAAAAATTAAATGTGCTTGCATGAAATTAATAGAAAAAGGTGAAAAAAATAGAAACTTCCCATTTAAATGGTAGAGCAATATGGAACAATGCAAAAAGCAAAAACAATAGAAAATATAAACTTTTCACTTTAGTTTATTGAAAGTTTGTATTCATGAATTTTATTTTTTTCTCAATTTATTTAAGCCTTATTTTTATGGTATAGCACCAATCAACTTTTGAAAAAAATTCAACGGAAATTAAAATAAATATAAAAAATAACTAAAACTAATGTTGCACTTTACACATTTCTAAAAATTATATGTGCTTGCATGAAATTAATAGATAAAGGTGAAAACAATAGTCTCTGCCTACCACGAGGACTAATCATACAAAACAAAATCTCATGCTCATGAACTAATCTCTAAATAAGTTCCCTCAGACTAACAATATTAACAAAAAAAAAAGGGGGGGGAGTTGAGATCAATGATATTTGTCAAGGCTTTGTGCGCGGAGAACTACCTTCGGTCCGTCCCCCACACTGACTTGGGTAACCTTCCGTCCGCCCAATGACCTATAATGCTAGTAACTACTCCCATCAAGGCTAGTAAGTAAGCCCCACAACCTAAAGCGGCGAAGAACAAATAGAATTTGCTACGAAAGCTGGCTAACGGGGGTATTCCTGTGTATGGGACCATAGTAATGTGATTTGACGAAAACTTGTAGTATTAATGGTTGGAATTTGGAACCATATTCTAAATAGTTGAGTTAAATCTTTTCTTTTTTTTCAATTTCGTATAATTCAATTTCACAAAATTTCTTATTACAAATTTATATGCACCATATAATAAATTTACATATTATTTATTAATAAGAGACAACTATTTTCTATAATAACATTATACCAATTTTGAAACAAATTAATATAATTAAAAATCTAAACATATAAGTTAAGTTTCTCTACCTTATTTTATTAATTCCCTTAACTTTGACTCATAACCACTAGCCTTTCCACATACATTCCCTTTCTTGCTCTCTAAATATTGTAGTTGAGCTAATTCTGTAATGTCCAAAGTAAGAATGCCCGAAGTAAGAATCTCACGAAAGTATATCCTAAGCTTTGCTAGCATGGTATCTTCTATACAATTTTGGGTAATATGTTAGGTAATTGCACGGAAGAGATGTATTCTACATTCCAGTAGGGGAGGAATGTGTAACTCTTTCAGTGCTCATCCTAGAATTGGTACATGTCTTTTATAAAAAATAATAAAATATTATTAAAAATAACTTGTTCACTTAAATTAAATTTAAATTATTTAGAATTGCATATATATAACAACATAAATTAGATAAACTAAAACCATAAAAATTAAATTACACATTTCCATTCTAAAAAAGGGTTTTGCACCTTAAAAGACTTGATCCCTCTTAGTACTTAGTAAATCCTCTTTTAGATAGATCTATACCGATTTAGATTTATTTATAATCAATTTTATAATATTTTCAAATTTTAAATCTTATGGACTTCTTCACTCAACCCTATTCACAAAAAAAATTATATCATATGCGTATACATTATGATATACATATTTACAATGTTTTTTACAAACAATTTACTAATTTTGATTTTAGTTATAATTTATTTTTTTATCATTTTACTTGTTCTATTATCACGATGAACTTGGTTGGATAAGTATTTCTTTCCTAATAACTTTGTCTCATAAATTTAATGACATTCTTACAAAATAAAATCCTCGTGACCTCTTAATATTATTTGTTATTTATTATTAAAAGAAACATTTAGGAATTTGACTTTACTATTTAAAAATTTGAGTGTTATTTCATGGATATGTTGGTAAACATAAACAATGTCTTAATATTTCAAAATTAAGGAATATATGGAAAGCATATTCAGTGCTTTAATTATTTTTTAATTTAAATTTGTTTATATTTGAAGAAAAAATCATATTTTCTATTTAGTGTGAGAAAAATACATTCTTCAAACTTATAAAAAAAGATCTTTACACAGCTATTTAGAGAAAAAGTTTATTTTGAGATATTATCATTTACATAACTCTACATAGGTATATATATGTAAAATAGACTAATAGAAGTCAAGACATGAATAATGAAGCATTGCAATGAGGAGAGATAAAAACTTCTGGTTGATCACCATATCCTTTTGAGAGATGAAAAACTGACTACTCCTCTTTTGATTTCTTCAATTGTCCACGAACCTGAGGCCATATAAAGACCTTTTTTAGAAAGATCATCAACCAAAGAGTTATGTTCCCTATAGATATGTGAGAAACCAATGTTCTGGGAATTACTTGCAATAAGCTTCAAGCTATCTACCAGATAACATAGCGAGATATCCATGAAAATGAGAGTATTATCCATGCAGCTGATAACAAAAAGAAAGTCGCCTATAACCTTGTCATGCCCCCATCCCAATGAGTCTACTAGTTGACAATGTTTCACCCACCTACTAGTTCCCTAGGTTGGGGAGGAGGCATTAAATCTTGCAATAAGGGAGCTATGGGACCCAAGAGAACCTTAGTTTGTCATTTACACATCAAATTGGGTTATACAAACAATAAATATGGATAAAATCAAGTGGCATTGCTTCATAAGGACATTTGGAGGTTCATGGAGACCTTGGGTGGCTAGATTCTTCCTTACACATGTCATGACTTAACCCCCAATTCGAGATTATGAGTAATGGAATGTTCTTGGAAGGTGAAGAGGTGTCAAATAACATATCATGAGCCCAAGGATTCAAATGGGTGAAGAGGAGTAACTTCACATAGAAGAGGAAGAGGCTAGGAAGAAACTAGGTGCCACTTGGAGAAAGATTCCCTATGTTTTATGACAACAATGATGGAAATTTATATGACAAGCCAGACCTGATTGCATACCTATGACAATATAACATGTCAAGGATAAAAATATCCTCCAAGAGGGCACACTTGGGGCTAGGTGGCAACAATTCAAATTTGGAGGAAGATGAAGGGTTGAGGAGAAGGACAAGTGTCATGGAGGTTACTAAACATCAAGGATGAGTTGGAGGAATCCTATGGGAGTGAATTCGACCTTGGAGGACCTGAGGATGGTTATAAAAATATGTCATGAAGAATGAGAATGGATTTTGATCATTTGAAAATTTGTCTTTGGCATTTTGGAAAGCACTAGCTTGTCCATTGCATGACGAGTGATCATTTACCTTGATAGTGAGTCAATTTCGAGAGAGTGATATTCTCATCCAAGTTGGTTGTGGGAGAGGCCACCCTAACCTCTCATTTGGATATTCATGGAGTGTTTTTACTGTATATAGAAGGATTCTACTGTTCGTGACCCATCTTTCCTCCCATTCTTTCAATCCCCACTTCAATATTTCCATATTTTTCTATAATGGCGCACTTGTGTGAATGGTGGTTATGCCCCATTGAGTCCAGTTGATGGCCAAGAAAGAGTGAATTATTTATGGCTCTGTAATAAGTCCCTTTTCATCTATGTAAGTCAAAATTAGAATAAATACATATGCAAATGTACACATTTCCAAGCTTTGTTGTGACTAGTTTCCATGTGTTGATTTCCCATTTCAATGGAGTTGTATATATGATGTATGTTGCGAATTGGATATAATATTATATATTTCTAGTGAACTATTAAAATGTTTTTGATGGTCTGTATTCATTATTCTCTGTTCTGAACCATTATATACACAAATTGTGAGTCAAAGTTGAGCTTTTACATGTCATTTCCCTTAAGCAAATATTATTGAATTTATGCATTCAAATATGAAGCTCCAAGCCTCTGTTGAATAACTCTTAAACATACCAAATTATAGTAAATTAATTCTAATAACAATCCCCATAATCTGTTTGATAAGTTGGGAGGGTCGCATAGGATTTGGAGAGCCATTTATGCTCACACCCTAGGGGGGTTTTCACCATAAATTGCTAGTAATTTTACCATTTTTGCCAATGTTACAAAATCGAGTTTTAGATGTCTATTACCTGTAATAAATTTATCATAGAGTCGATTGAGTGGTCCTAATACTTCCCATATAAGTCCCTAGCAAATTCAATACCCTCTTGTGCCATTCAAATTCCCTAGAGTCAAGACTAGTTAAGGAAAATTTTCCCAAAATTCTACCTTTGTTGGGAATTTTCAAATTGGGTAATTACAGTGGTATCATAGCATAATCCTTGATAATGTTGGAGTTATAAATTCATGTTTCCCAATTATTAAATCCCTCCATCATA
This sequence comes from Pseudotsuga menziesii, assembly GCA_001517045.1. Taxonomy (NCBI): domain Eukaryota; kingdom Viridiplantae; phylum Streptophyta; class Pinopsida; order Pinales; family Pinaceae; genus Pseudotsuga; species Pseudotsuga menziesii. The sequence goes on along the minus strand of LPNX010010297.1, from coordinate 278,441 downwards.
AACTAAAACTGGATACCTTAACAGTGGAAGGGAAGAAAGTGGAGAAGTTAGTTCTTTTTACAACAAGATTAAGGAAAAACTAGGACTGGGAGATGTGGATGACAAACAAAATAATGAGGAACTTAATACATTGATTAAATCATATATTTAAGGTATGATCAAACATTGTATGCAATGTTTTGAATTGTTGGCAATCCAACTTGGGGGCAAGTCAACACCAAGGAGTGGTAGTAGTTCATCTCATGTTGAGAATAAAACCAATGGGGAAGCCATTTTTTCGAATATTGGACCTCATAACTGACCCCATGAGTTCAAGAATCTGAGTGGACCTGCAATCCCTAATTTTATAGAGTTCTAGGAAGTCCCTTGTACTACTTATGATCTAAGGGAAGCAACAAATGATTGGCAACAACTAAGTGATGAATGTAGGAAAGTCCTACCTTTCGATCAGTTCATTAGAGCCTCTCTTCATTTTAAGCAAGGAGGAAGTGGGAATAGGGAATCTCCTATTAATCATGAATTAAAGTACACCATGGGCAAAGTAACTATTCCTTCCTTTAATGGTTCCTCACAAATGCATGCTAGTGCTTGGTTGCAGAAATTAAGTGTGTATTTTTAGTTAAATCCTATGGTTGAAGAAGATGCATTGGAGATGGCCATTTTGCATCTTGAATGGGAAGCTAGTGATTAGTGGTTCCACTATATTATAACATTGGGACATGATAATATTTTATCTTATGAGGGCTTCTCCAATGCATAAATGGAGATATTTGAGAGGAAAGACCCTAAACTTCCTTTCAAAGAACTGGCATAATTGAAGCAAGTAGGAACTCATGAAGCATATATGTTAGAATTTGAAAAGATTTCAGTAATGGTTTCTGATTTATCTATGGCTAAGTTGGTTTTATTATTTACTGAAGGATTTATAGAACCTTTGATAGGGCTTATGAAATCCCACAAGCCAACCACATTGAAGGATGCCATGAATTTGACAAGAGATTTGAAGAATGTGTTTCCAAGAACCAAATAACCCCCCCCCCCCCCCGCCAAAACAAGCCAAATTTCCCTTCCAAGTTCAAGGAAGGAAAGAAACCATGGAAAAAGGACTCCTATACCAAAGAAAATAAAGGGGAACCAAGCAAAGAAGAACTTAGAAAAAACAACCTATGTTTCACATGCCAACAACCTTGGGTGCCGGGACATAGATGTGCCAAGGGAAAGGCGCACTACATTGAAGTTTTATCTGAAGATGATGAAGAGGGGGAGGAGGAGGAGGAAGCACAAATTTCATCCCAAGAATAGGGGTATGAAAAAATAGAAGAAGAACATCCCACTTCTAAGACAAGAAAAATTGCAGCACTCTCAAATGTACCTAGATTCCACACCTTGAAGTTCAAGGGTAACATACAAGGCCAAAAGGTCACGGTTCTAGTGGATTGAGGGTATTATAATTTGAATGCCATTTAGATATTCAAGCATATAATTCTAATAATGTTTGCAGTAAATGGAGAATGAAGATACAAACTGAACAAATCAAACCACACAGGAAACATATGAGTATTGCTCAAGAATTTATAGTATCATTCACAATAATTAAATATGGTGTTACAATAGTTTACATAGGAAAAGAATTCGAATGCATTAGGTAGCAATTCAAATCTATCCACTGGATTTGACTGTATCTAACTGACCATCTAAATCATGGTGTCTCAATCAATATCCGAGTCCAATATATCAACTCCCAGATGTCCAACAACTCAATCAATCAGTGATAACTAGTTAACTCAATGCAACTGAGTGTGGTAGGTGGGAAAAGGCACCTACTCCACATGCAACCATGAATTAACCATGCATAACTAGCGCTAGCTAACTGATTTTGAACTAACTGAAAGTAACTGGGGTTTAACTAAGACTAACTAGTTCCAACTCCAACTAACTGATGGAGGTTGGTTTCAGGACTCCCAGTGGCTCCTAAAATGTAGCGATTGGTCTAGGAGGCACCCAAACTGATGCATGCACATGCAGTAAGTGGTAGTTAACCTATAGTAGTGTTCCCCATACTCTAGAAACTGGTACATGTGGCCCCATTAGGCCAAGTGGACCCAATTGTACTAGTGGACCCAATTAATTAATCAAGGTTCCTAAGTTAGGCTAAATAATCTAACAAACAATATGGTTAAGGGAGAATTAATAATCCTAACACCCCCTTTGAATCCTAACTTGGACAACTATGGAACTTGGCAACAAGACCATAGATCATCCAAATACAATATAAAAGAAATAATGATGCTTAATACAACCGAGGAAACAACGAAAACCTCATGGGAAAAAAACCCCCCTCAAGATAAAAATAAATCAGGAAATACAAGTAAAAAACTTGCAAAATCTTTTGCTGCAATTTGTAGCAGTAATGCAATATTCCAGTTCTTCTATGTACCAACATCCTAAATATGTGCATGTGAACCTCTGAATCCAAACAAATTGACTATGTTTGGAGGAATATTCCTCTTTGGAAAAAGAATAATGTGCCCAACTGAATTAGGAATATAGACAACTGTAGAATGAAAACTGGACCCAAGGAGAGCAGCTGAAACAAACTGATGAGAGAGAAAATGTGCTTGAGAATTCAAACCATGTGAGGAACACCCAAGCAAATGACATATGGCATCCTTGAAAATCAAACCATGTGAGCTGATAGCATCATCCCCAAGTGTTAGGAGCAAGTGTCCAGGCGGATGCAGAATGTCTCCAACTTTACTAGTTCTGTGAGGAGATGAGCATGTGATAAAAAAGGTAGGTAGAGAAGCCCTCAGACTGTGGAGAGCGAATGATTGAGATCCATAATCCAATATAGCTTCATAAATAACCAATATTTCACAAAAAATAATATCAACAAACTCATAAGAGAGAACTAACATTGAATCCTCAACAACAAAATTGAAGGAGACTTGCGGTGCTTGATTTGTCACACCAAAATTGATGAAACCTGTCACAAGCAATACTATAAGATATTGAATCTTAAAACCTGAACCAAATATTATCAGATCATAAAATAAATCAATTCTAAATAGGTTCATATCATATCCAAAACTGTGAAGTGAAATCAAATCCCCAACAACAATTTTGAAGGAGACGTGTGGTACTTGTTTCTTCACACCAAAATTGATGAGAACGGCTACAAGCAGTATTGAAAGCTCATGAACCTAAAATATTGAAATAATTAATATCAAATCAGATCCAAATAATATCATATCAGATCCAATAAATTTCATATTAGATCCAAGAGTTTGCTCCACCGAGATGGTAGATGCACAATTGTCTCCTTCCTCAAAATTCTGAATATTGGTGCATGTAATCATGTAGGAATTTGCTGGAAGCTAAAGATCAATGAGAGTGTTTGAATCACTCCTAAAATCTGAAATTATTTCCAAAATATCCAAATATTTACAAAATATAATATCAGCAAACTCATGAGAGAAAACTGACATCAAATCCCCAGTAGAACTTTTGAAAGAGGTTTTTGGTACTTGTTTCTTCACACCAAAATTGATGAGAACAGTTACAAGTAGTACTGAAAGCTCTTGAACCCTAGAACCAATTAATATCATATCATATCCAATAAATTCCATATCATATCCAAGAGTGTGCTCCACCGAGATGGTAGATGCATAATTTTCTCCTTCTTCAAAACCCTGAGTATCGGTGCATGCAATCATGTAGGAATTTGTTGGAAGCTCTAGATCAATGAGAGTGAATCGATCACTCCTACAATATGATATTATTTCCCAAATATCCAAAGAATTACTTATCTGCACATCCTACAATATGATATTATTTCCCAAATATCCAAAGAATTACTTATCTGCACATCCTACAATATGATATTATTTCCCAAATATCCAAAGAATTACTTATCTGCACACCAGCAACATTATTAGAGACAGAGAAATCAAATTCCTCTCCCTTCCCTAGAGCAATCACCGGTAAACTATGCACATAATTTATAATAGAAGAATCAGTGGAGAATTTTTGCATAGAGTGGAAGGAGATATTTTATTCAATAACAGAGATTCAAATGTATTCTTCTATATCAGCCATGTGAGGAGATGAGATTTCAAATATCTCATACACTTCTGGAGCAGCAGGAGAAGGAGTCACTCCAAGAATACTTTCTTTAATTCGAATTTGACTGAGGGAGATTATGCTTCTTCTTCATCTTGAACAACTTTATCGAAAAGAGTAGAGGATGAGAATTTTGAGTAAATAACTCTTGTGGTTCTGAATGTAACCTCCAAATTTCTATAAATATCCTCATTGTGCTTCCCAAAGGTTCTATCTAGTTTTGTCTAGAGATCTTTTGGGCATTCTGCAAAATTATTAAGGTAGCTGTCAAACCCCAAAATTTACGAAAATTTAATTTTTTTTAAAATAGCATATATTCTCATTAAATGCAGTCATTAACTATTTGATTAGTTCAATGTTATTAGATTCATGATTGAAAGATCTTTGGACTATGCTTAGCTTCCTAGAAAAGTTTCTTTGCAAAAATACTGATTTGTTTTTCTGTTGCGGCCACAAGGTGGGATTGGCATGAAAGACTGGGCTTACTTAGCTTCCGAGCTAACGCAGAAGTTTTTCCTTCTCTTACAGCTATACAGGTAAGATGTTCGGGTCGCTGCTAACAAAATTTATTCAGTAAAGTACATACATGCTAGTCATATTTATTAGGCTTGAACAGGTATAACTTCAATTATGATTCCTTTTAAGATCCTACTGATAGTAAAATGAATTCTATGAATAAAAGCGGTAGTTAAATTTCTGTTAAGAAAGTAGGATTTAACATTTCTACAGAGTATGAAAGCAATAGATGTTCATACTGAATGCAAGTGTAAGAATGCAATAATTATTTCTTTACCAGCAGCTAGCATGATAGAAATTACAACATCAAGGATCCACTTCTACTTATCCATAGTTACTGCAACATGTCATGTTTAGATTTGCAACTGCAATTGTAAAGGATAAGGTAGTTTAAGTATTAATCTATACTTTTCTTCACTTCAAGCATTCACCAAGTTTATTACATGATACAAGTTTCCCTTTAATACTTTAAGGATTTGCATTGTTTTGCAATACTACTTCTATTTCCAAAGTCAAAGATTTGTTGGTAAACTTACAGGTCATTCGCATAGTTATTACTCTCAAAATCATTTATGACACTCATAACTATACTATCAACCAAGAATGCTAAATTTACCCAAGCTGCCTATCAAACATTGTCTTATAAAACCTTTTATAATCCTTGAGCTTAGAAATGACAAAAGACTAATTGTCACAACAATGATTCTAAGACTACTAAGAGATTGTTATTCCACTAGCAAGTACTAAGGATAAGGTCTAGGGTAAACCATAAACAAAATTAATGGATCACATAAATTGATTGCTACATGCTATAGACTTTTAATATGTTATGCCTTATACCTTCATTTGTAAACTAGGGCAATTGGTAATTATAGTTGTAGATTTATAAACAACTACGCCATTAACATTACTCCAATACTCTTATAATTCATTACAACCAAAACAGATCTCCAAACCTAAGTGCACGAGATTAACAATGGACAAAATCTAGAATGCAATGTTTTATAAGCATTATTCTAATGTTTACATTGTTGGAATTGCATTGCAGGTGAATGAATAGGGTATATCGAACCCTATGGATACCCCACGATATGATTTCAGTTATGAAAAGAAATCGTATCGTAATATTCGTCATGGAACTATAGAGTTCCTACCCACTGCAGGTAAAATATTAAAAGTGTTACGTGGTCTCTTCTCAGCCATGCATTGGCATTTAAAATGGTTTGACCCAACCCTAGTCGTCATTTCTCCTTTGCCTTCGGGCCTCCGACCACTCTGCAAAACCTCCTGGTCCTTCTCGCTGCTTGCATTGTCTATTTGTTAATCTCTGTGCCGGTTCAACTCCTCGTGGTTCCCCTACTACATTGAGAGGAAGACATTGTGTTTTAAAAGCTTGCTGTCGATTATTGTTCAGAGTTGACTTCTTTAGGGTTTCTCCAATGGCATCCATTGCCCAAACTCCTTGCTGTGTAGGTCATTGATGTAATTCGTTGCTGTAATTTGACTTCCATCGTGACAGTTACCCTTTAGCTCCAGCGAGCCCATTCGTCTCTACGGCAAATGAAGGGTTTACCCTTCCTCTTGCTCGTGGTTGTCTTGTTGTTCTTTAATGGCCATTTTTCTATCAGTCGTTAAGGTAAGTTACAGGGCTTCTTTCAAATTCTTTTGCAAAATAAAAACTTAAGCAACAATAGCTTGTCAAGCTATTAATACTTGGTTTATCTTTTGTTGTAGGAAAATTGTCTTCTCCTCTCGACGTGGACGGTGCGAGCTTCCAAAGCTACAACTCCCGGTAAGCCTGGTTTAACCCATGGCATCCCCCCCTTGCTGGTCCTTTAGGACAATCAAGGGTTTGGCTTCGTGATGCGTAACTCTTGTTGTTACTTTGGTTCGGTTGGTGAACCTAAATGTTGTTAAAAGAGTTTGACTCTTCGTTTAAAATGGAGTCTTGGCTGAAGCCGAGACTGTGGGTTTTGGGTCTTGTCTGAAAACTGTGTAAAGCATGCATAAAGGAATTTTACTTTTTGTATAATCTGCAAGTTTTACTTTATTGTAAAAGATGCTGGTAGCCGTGAGGTGCCAAGGAGATAAAACTCCATCCTCCGTACATATTATTAATTTTTGTCAGGGTTTACCCTGAACTTGGAGCTATATGCTGTCCATGCTACTTTTCTTAAATTAATATATTATGTTACTGTACAGTTTTGAATCCATTACTGTTTAAACTTGGATTAATAAGCTTATCTGTCTTCGATATCTTCGATACCTGTGGAATTAATAAAATACTTGATTTATTTTCAGTTATTTATTCAAGTAAATGCTGGTAGGGTTTTTACTGCATTTTATGATATACTGGTTAATTATTTTATAAATTGTTATAAGAGTTATACTTGATAAACTATAATCTTCAGGTTTTAAATGACATTCAAAAGTCGTTGACTGTGCAACCGTGGTTGCAGGTTTTTTTATACTGAAATTTCTACTAATGAGAAAAGATAAGACATTACTGTGATTTTCAAGTAATATAAATTTATATACAGTAATTAATAGGATATTAATATTACTGATTATAATAACCGTGTTATTCTTCCTGTAATACTTATTACTTTTGTTATTAGTTCTGCTTAGGTTCTTTTATAATTATATAAAGTAATAGTAGTTTATTCTCAGTTTATAAATAATCTGTGGTTAAGGTATTCTTCAAACTTATTGTTAATTAATTTATTGTCAAGGGTTATGTATTAGCTTTATACCCTGATTTACTAATTATTAGGAAATTATAATCTAACACATAATTTATACCTTTTTAAATTATGTAGAGTCTTTATATTCTCATCATATTTTAATAATGTTCTCAAGTATTGTTTATTTACTTTGTAGTACATAAGCGTAAATAGTTTAAGTTACAATTACTGTAATAAGAATATTACCTTATGTGTAACATTAGTAATACTCCTATACTGTATATAATATAAGTTTATTCACCATCTGAGAAAATAGGTTAACAGCTCTGTAATCTATTTGAGCTCAGTCGAAATAAAAGAAGATTTAGTAAATAAATAACTACGTCCTTAACCATACATACAGACTAACACAACCAGATTTTTAACTATAGAATATAAACAATATTTAATTTCTCCTACTATTAGTGTTGTCTTTCTAGTAGATAGAAGTTAAGTTCTTTTCAAACTGAAAGAAAAACAATTATAAGGTTTAAAACAGCAGGTATACTTAGTCTAACTTTTTCTTTATTACGACTAGCATGATCTTCTATCTGTTCTTTGCAATAAATAGATTTACTGAGAGTGAAATACAGTACGAGGGAAAAGTTTATCTAAGAACATAAACAACTATCAGTCCATACTTTCTTCTAATAATAAGTAAAGGAACAATCCACGATTCTACAATCTCATCATGCTATCTTTTATAATTTTTACCCCTGTGCTAGAGTACGGTCTGGTAAACCCAGATGTGGAAAAACACAGTGGGTCATTATTTTTTTTCATCAGCAAATTCTATTACTGATAAACTAAAAACATCTACTACATTTAACCAGTAGAACTTTCAAATCATAACATTCTACCAATCACAGTTTATTAAAACATAGACAGTCAAGTGACAAAACCTGCTTCAGCTTTGGACGACAACAGCAATGGGAGGCCGTTCCTCCCTACCAAATCCTGGAGAGCGCTCAAACATCGACTCCTCAGGACCCCCGAGCTTGCTCTGGTCTCCCTGGCTAGAACTAGGTGCAGCAATCGTCAGATACCAATCCTCAAACTCAGTGTTAATCCCGAACTTATCAATAAGTTCTCCCAGCTAACAAGCTGTAATAAACCAAGTTACTGTAGCAATCCTCTCAGAACAACTTCCTTACTGTTTTTTGCTTTTCCCTCAATGAATTTCCTGAATAACATTCACCTGAATGAATTCTATCCGAGAAATATCTGAGCAGCCTCAGCTCTCTTCATTGAGTACTTTTAAAAGATTGCCTAGGTCTTTTTGGGTTAGTTGTCATTTAATGAGCCTCCTGCTTTGATCCCACTTTCTTGGGGGATCATGACCCCAAATATAGGGAAGTTGCCACCTGCAACTTAGGAAGTGCTTGAGGATGCTACCACTTGTCTTTTGCCTTCCACCTAGTTCCATCCACCAATTTGACCAGTAACCTCTTTTTAACAGCTCTCCCATGCTATTGTCTCCACAATTTATTTATTAATAATAAAATATTCTGAATTACATTCCACTTCTGTTGACTCTGCTGAGTCATCAGTTCCTACTTAGCATTACATTTAACATAATGTCTCAAGAATATAATTAAAAAAATTTACATTATTTCACAAAATTGGGGTATGTGACATACACACCCCCTTAAAATGTAACAGCGTCCTCGATGTTACTTATTCTTCATCCTCTGCAACCTCCTGGAATAGATTTGGGTATGCTTCCCGCATCTTACTTTCCAATTCCAGGTAGCTTCTTCAGGACTAAGGTGCTTCCATTGCACCTTCAACTGTCCAATTGTGCGGTTCTGCAGAGTAATTTCCCTCCTCCCGAGGATACAATCCGGCTCCACCAGAACTTCTCCTTCTGGTTCCACCTGTACAACATTCCAATCAATCACATCAGTAGCATCATGAACATACTTTTTCAGAACAGAAATATGAAAAACATTATGCACCTTCGAATTAGGTGGTAATGCTAGCTGATATGCAACTTGACCAATTATGGATAAAATTTCAAACGGACCACAGTAACGTGGTGCTAGTTTTGCACAACTCCCTAGTCTTAGGGAGATTTTATTTGGTCTTACCTTTATAAACATGTGCTCACCCACCTGGAACTCTTTGGGAGTTCTTTTCAAATCTGCTTGGCTTTTTTGCCGATCCTATGCCACCTTCAAATTTTCCTACACTTGTTTTACAATCTGTTCCATTTCCTTCAATAATTCTGGTCCTAACACCAATCTATCTACTGGATTATTCCAGGAGATAGGAGTGTTACATTTACGCCCATACAGAATTTCAAATGGACTGAACTTAGCTGATGACTGATAGTTGTTGTTGTATGCAAACTCTGCTAAATGCAAGTAGTCCTCCCACTTACCTGGCTGATCCTTAACATACATTCTTAACAGATCTTCCAATACCTGATTCACTCTTTCTGTCTGTCCATCTGTTTGAGGATGGAAAGAGGTGCTGAAATTCATGGTTGTATTCAATCCCTAAACAAGGATTTCCAGAAATTCCCTGTGAATTTAGGATTCCTGTCTGAAATGATAACCTTCGGTACACCATGTAGCCGAAAACTCTACTTTAAGAATATGTCAGTTATGTCTGCAGCCTTGTAAGTAGTTTTAACAAGAATGAAATGTGTTGCTTTACTTTATTTATATACCACCACCATAATTGAATCATTCTGATTCTGATTTCTGGGTAATCCAGTAATAAAATCTAAGCTAATTATTTCTCATTTCCAACTAGGAATAGGCAAAGGTTGCAGTAAACTAGCTGGATGTTGGTGTTTTGTTTTCACTTGTTGACAATCCAAACATCTAGCTATATACTTAGCTACTTCGGATTTCATATTAGGCCAGAAATATTCTTTTCTTAACATGGTGACAGTCTTTTGGTAGCCTGGATGTCCTGAGTAAGGTGTTTTATGAACTTCGTCCAGAATCAGCAATTTAACCTTAGGCACATTAGGCACATACAGCTTGTCTTTAAACAATAAAAATCCATCTCTATTTAGACTATAACCTTTTTATTAAACTTTCTGTAGGTTCTTCTTTAGCTGTAACTTGTAATTTTTTATAATTTTCATCCTGTTTAATCCCTTCTATCAGCTGTTCATTTAAATCAGAAGCATAAGTGCTGATCATTGCCGTAAAGTTCAGCTTTGCATTTCTGCTCAAAGCATCAGCCACCTTATTTTCTTTTCCTTTTATGTGTTGAATTTCAAAATTATATTCACTCAAAAAGGCCAACCACCTTGCTTGTCTTGCATTTAAGTTGGGCTGATCTAAAAGGTATTTTAGACCTTTATTATCAGTCATTAAAATAAACTTTCTGCCTATTAAGTGGTGTCGCCACATTTTTAAAGCATGTATAACAGCTGCAAGTTCTGAATCATAAGTTGCATAATTCTTTTCATGGATTTTTAATTTCTTAGACTCATAGGCAATGACATGCCCATCTTGAGTCAGCATACCGCCTAAACCATCATTACAAGCATCGGTGCAAACCATGAAATCCTTATTAGGATTTGCTATTCTTAGAATAGGCACAGTTGTTAACAAGGTTTTTAATTTCTTAAAACTTTCTTCACACTTTAAGTTCCAATCGAATTTCTTGCCTTTCTTTTGCAAAGAAGTGATTGGATTAGCTATTTTTGAGACGCCTTCAATGAATCTCCGGTAATAACCGGTAATTCCCATGAATGACCTAACATCTGTTACGTCTTTTGGAACCGGCCAATCTTCGATTGCCCAAATCTTTTCAGGATCAACTGAAATCCCTTCCTTACTCACTACGTGACCTAAGTACTGGATTTCATCCTTAAAGAAATCACATTTGCTGAACTTTGCAAAAAGTTGTTGCCCTCACAGTTCTTGTAAAACTATCCGTAAGTGTTCCTTATGTTCCGCTTCATTTTTAGAATAGATTAAGATGTCATCAATAAATACGACAACAAATTTATCTAAATATTTATGCATTATATTATTCATTAGACACATAAAGACAGCTGGGGCATTAGTAAGCCCAAATAGTATTACGACAAATTCGTAATGTCCATACCTTGTTCTGAAGGCTGTCCTGAAAATTTCCTTATCTTTAATTCTTACCTAATGATATCCTGATCTCAGGTCTATTTTTGAGAACACCATAGCTCCACGTAGCTGATAAAATAGATCATCTATGCGGGGAAACGGATATCTGTTTTTAATTGTCATCTTATTTAGTTGACGGTAATCTATGCATAGTCGCATAGTTTCGTCTTTCTTTTTGACAAAAATGACCGGTGCTCCCCAAGGGGACACACTAGGTCGAATGTACTTCTTATCTATTAATTCTTTTAACTGTGATTTTAATTTGTTAAGTTCCAAAATATTCATACGATACGGAGCTTTCGAGCTAGGTACAGCACCTGGTACTAGCTCAATAGTGAAATCTAGTTCCCTCTTGGGAGGTAATACTGGAATTTCCTCCGGAAAAACATCAGTAAATTCATTTAAAACAGGAATGTATTCTATTTTAAACTTATCTCTTTCAAACTTACTTGCCTCATCTGTAATGGTTACAGCATAGGCTTTACACCCTTTCCTGACTGCTCTTTTAAGTTGTAAGGCATAAATCTGCCTGATTACAGTTTTCCTAGGAATACCCTTTACTGTTACTGACTGTTCATTATTATTTACGCACGTAAAGGTTTTATCAAAACAGATTAAAACTACCTTATGCTGCTCTAACCAATCCATACCAATCAGTAAGTCATACGAGCGAAGTGGCAAAACATTTAGCTTAACAGTAGTTTTAAAATCATTCATAACTAAAGCACATTCTTTCACATAACAGGTTACTTTCCGTTTTGCCCCAGTGGCTAATTGAACTAACCAGGAGCTATGAAACTTTTCAACGGTCAATTTACACTTTTCTACTATCTGCGGTGAAATGTAACTAAGACTAGCTCCTGGATCTATTAAAATGGTTACAGGGGTTTGGTTAACCATACCTTCTACTTCCACCATGGAAGTCTGATAATCAGCTTGGCGATTCTCCAACACTGCATTGATTCGGGGCATAGTCCTTGCAAATTCTCCAACAGTCATTTCATCCTGCATAGTATGAATATTGTTGTTTGGCTTTTTCCGATTTGGGCAGACCGAAGCATAGTGCGGGCCATTGCACTCCCAACACTTAACAGGCTCCTTTCGTTCGAAATTCTTAGTGAAATTTCCATGATTGTTTGAAGCTTCCTTCCCCTTGAAGTTATTGGAATTATTAGAATTATTAAAAGCACCAATTCTATTTCCCTGGAAGTTCTTACCATTAGAATGATTTCTGTTCTTATTATTCCTGAAATTCTTCTGGGGTACAAACTCCTTTTTCTTGAACTCAGGTTGATTACTGTTCTTTTTAGCCTTCCAATTGGCCATACCTTCTTTCTTTTTGTTCTGTTCAAAACAGAAATTTACCTTCCTCATGGCTTCTTCCAGAGTCTTCGGGTTATCATACTCGATTCTGTCCTTGATATGATATGGCAGACAGCTGAGAAACCGTTGAACTTTAGGTTTCTCATCCACTAAATAAGGTACATACCTCAACAAAATTAAGAATTTACTATTTAAGTCCTTCATAGTCATGGATCCTAAATTTAGCTCATAAAATTCTTTAGCTCTTTCTTCATAGTATTGTTAGGACAGAAATTTCTTCTTGAAGTACCTTTTAAAGGTACTCCAATTGACTTCTTTTTCTTTGATCCCCTTGACTCTTTTCAGATCTTGCCACCATATATCTGCCTTTCCAGAGAGATTATAGATGGCCATTCTTGCCTTCAACTGATTTGAATAATTATATATCTGGAAATACTTCCTCATCCCGGATAACCAGGACTCTGCTTCCTCCCCTTTTTCGGTCTCTCCGTTGAAAGTTGGGGGCTTTATTTTTTTGAACTCCCCGAAAATCTCTTCATATGGCCTGTACTTTTTCTTTCTATTATACAACTCAGCCTCACTACTGTCACTAGTAGTGTAATAGCTTTGTTGTTCCCTGAATCCTTCAGATGATGAACTGCTTTTAGCTTTAGCTAGTTTCATCTTTTTAGATCCTTTCTGATGGCTAGCTTCCTCAGATTCGAATTGTTTTCTCCTCCCTTCTTTCTGGAATTTTTCCATCAAAATTTGGTTTAACTCCTCCTGAGTCTTTAATATCCTCTCGTTATCCTTCTTGACTGATTCCATTTCAGTCTTTAAATCCTTTATATTCTGCATCAGCTTTGAAGAGTGAGCAGTTACCTCTTCTAACACAGGTTCTATGGACATTTGTCTTGTCTCGATGTTTGGAGACTCCTCCTGAGCATATTCTCCTAGGTTCTCCATACCTGTCTGTTAGATTCAGAAAAAGAAATTTTCTGCTTTTCACATAAAACAAAATACAGATTAGTATATTATTTTTACTGTTCTACGGAAACTAGTTGGGTTGCATTAAGGCCTAGTATTTGAACCATGCTCTGATACCACATGTCAAACCCCAAAATTTCTGAAAATTTAATTTTTTTTAAAATAGCATATATTCTCATTAAATGCGGTCATTAACTGTTTGATTAGTTCAATGTTATTAGATTCATGACTAAAAGATCTTTGGACTATGCTTAGCTTCCTAGAAAAGTTTCTTTGCAAAAATACTGATTTATTTTTCTGTTGCGACCACAAGGTGGGATTGCCATGAAAGACTGGGCTTACTTAGCTTCCGAGCTAAAGCAGAAGTTTTTCCTTCTCTTACAGCTATACAGGTAAGATGTTCAGGTCACTGCTAACAAAATTTATTCAGTAAAATACATACATGCTAGTCAGATTTATCAGGCTTGAATAGGTATAGCTTCAACTATGATTCCTTTTAAGATCCTACTGATAGTAAAATGAATTCTATGAATAAAAGCGGTAGTTAAATTTCTATTAAGAAAGCAGGATTTAACATTTCTACAGAGTATGAAACCAATAGATGTTCATACTGAATGCAAGTGTAAGAATGCAATAATTATTTCTTTACCAGCAGCTAGCATGATAGAAATTACAACATCAAGGATCCACTTCTACTTATCCATAGTTACTGCAACATGTCATGTTTAGATTTGCAACTGCAATTGTAAAGGATAAGGTAGTTTAAGTATTAATCTATACTTTTTTTCACTTCAAGCATTTACTAAGTTTATTACATCATACAAAATTCCCTTTAATACTTTAAGGATTTGCATTGTTTTGGAATACTACTTCTATTTCCAAAGTCAAAGATTTGTTGGTAAACTTACAGGTCATTCGCATAGTTATTACTCTCAAAATCATTTATGACACTCATAACTATACTATCAACCAAGAATGCTAAATTTACCCAAGATGCCTATCAAACATTGTCTTATAAAACCTTTTATAATCCTTGAGCTTAGAAATGACAAAAGACTAATTGTCACAACAATGATTCTAATACTACTAAGAGATTGTTATTCCACTAGCAAGTACTAAGGATAAGGTCTAGGGTAAACCATAAACAAAATTAATGGATCATATAAATTGATTGCTACATGCTATAGACTTTTAATATGTTATGCCTTATACCTTCATTTGTAAACTAGGGAAATTGGTAATTATAGTTGTAGATTTATAAACAACTACGCCATTAACATTACTCCAATACTCTTATAATTCATTACAACCAAAACAGATCTCCAAACCTAAGTGCACGAGATTAACGATGGACAAAATCTAGAATGCAATGTTTTATAAGCATTATTCTAATGTTTACATTGTTGGAATTGCATTGCAGGTGAATGACTAGGGTATATCGAACCCTATGGATACCCCACGATATGATTTCAGTTATGAAAAGAAATCGTATCGTAATCTTCGTCATGGAACTATAGAGTTCCTACCCACTGCATGTAAAATATTAAAAGTGTTACGTGGTCTCTTCTCAGCCATGCATTGGCATTTAAAATGGTTTGACCCAACCCTAGTCGTCATTTCTCCTTTGCCTTCGGGCCTCCGGCCACTCTGCAAAACCTCCTGGTCCTTCTCGCTGCTTGCATTGTCTGTTTGTTAATCTCTGTGCTGGTTCAACTCCTTGTGGTTCCCCTACTACATTGAGAGGAAGACATTGTGTTTTAAAAGCTTGCTGTCGATTATTGTTCAGAGTTGACTTCTTTAGGGTTTCTCCAATGGCATCCATTGCCCAAACTCCTTGCTATGTAGGTCATTGCTGTAATTCGTTGCTGTAATTTGACTTCCATCGTGACAGTTACCCTTTAGCTCCAGCGAGCCCATTCGTCTCTGCGGAAAATGAAGGGTTTACCCTTCCTCTTGCTCGTGGTTGTCTTGTTGTTCTTTAATGGCCATTTTTCTATCAGTCGTTAAGGTAAGTTACAGGGCTTCTTTCAAATTCTTTTGCAAAATAAAAACTTAAGCAACAATAGCTTGTCAAGCTATTAATACTTGGTTTATCTTTTGTTGTAGGAAAATGGTCTTCTCCTCTCGGCGTGGACGGTGCAAGCTTCCAAAGCTACAACTCCCAGTAAGCCTAGTTTAACCCATGGCGTCCCCTCCTTTCTGTTCCTTTAGGACAATCAAGGGTTTGGCTTCGTGATGCGTAACTCTTGCTGTTACTTTGGTTCGGTTGGTGAACCTAAACGCTGTTAAAAGAGTTTGACTCTTCGTTTAAAATGGAGTCTTGGCTGAAGCCGAGACTGTGGGTTTTGAGTCTTGTCTGAAAACTGTGTAAAGCATGCATAAAGACGTTTTACTATTTGTATAATCTGCAAGTTTTACTTTATTGTAAAAGATGCTGGTAGCCGTGAGGTGCCAAGGAGATAAAACTCCATCCTCTATACATATTATTAATTTTTGTCAGGGTTTACCCTGAACTTGGAGCTATATGCTGTCCATGCTACTTTTCTTAAATTAATATATTATGTTACTGTACAGTTTTGAATCCATTACTGTTTAAACTTGGCTTAATAAGCTTATCTGTCTTCGATATCTTCGATACCTGTGGAATTAATAAAATACTTGATTTATTTTCAGTTATTTATTTAAGTAAATGCTGGTAGGGTTTTTACTGCATTTTATGATATACTGGTTAATTATTTTATAAATTGTTATAAGAGTTATACTTGATAAACTATAATCTTTAGCTTTTAAATGACATTCAAAATTCATTGACTGTGAAACCGTGGTTATAGGTTTTTTTATACTAAAATTTCTACTAATGAGAAAAGATAAGATATTACTGTGATTTTCAAGTAATATAAATTTATATACAGTAATTAATAGGATATTAATATTACTGATTATAATAACCGTGTTATTCTTCCTGTAATACTTATTACTTTTGTTATTAGTTCTGCTTAGGTTCTTTTATAATTATATAAAGTAATAGTAGTTTATTCTCAGTTTATAAATAATCTGTGGTTAAGGTATTCTTCAAACTTATTGTTAATTAATTTACTATCAAGGGTTCTGTATTAGCTTTATACCCTGATTTACTAATTATTAGGAAATTGTAATCTAACACATAATTTATACCTTTTTAAATTATGTAGAGTCTTTATATTCTCATCATATTTTAATAATGTTCTCAAGTATTGTTTATTTACTTCATAGTACATAAGCGTAAATAGTTTAAGTTACAATTATTGTAATAAGAATATTACCTTATGTGTAACATTAGTAATACTCATATACTATATATAATATAAGTTTATTCACCATCTAAGAAAATAGGTTAACAGCTCTGTAATCTATTTGAGCTCAGTCAAAATAAAAGAAGATTTAGTAAATAAATAACTACATCCTTAACCATACATACAGACTAACACAACCAGATTTTTAACTGTAGAATATAAACAATATTTAATTTCTCCTACTATCAGTGTTGTCTTTCTAGTAGATAGAAGTTAAGTTCTTTTCAAACTAAAAGAAAAACAATTATAAGGTTTAAAACAACAGGTATACTTAGTCTAACTTTTTCTTTATTACAACTAGCATGATCTTCTATCTGTTCTTTGCAATAAATAGATTTACTGAGAGTGAAATACAGTACGAGGGAAAAGTTTATCTAAGAACATAAACAGCGATCAGTCAATACTTTCTTCTGATAATAAGTAAAGGAACAATCCACGATTCTACAATCTCATCATGCTATCTGTTATAATTTTTACCCCTGTGCTAGAGTACGGTCTGGTAAACCCAGATGTGGAAAAACACAGTGGGTCATTATTTTTTTTCATCAGCAAATTCTATTACTGATAAACTAAAAACATCTACTACATTTAACCAATATAACTTTCAAATCATAACATTCTACCAATCACAGTTTATTAAAACATAGATAGTCGAGTGACAGAACTTGCTTCAGCTTTGGACGGCAACAGCAATGGGAGGCCGTTCCTCCCTACCAACTCCTGGAGAGCGCTCAAACAGGGACTCCTCAGGACCCCCGAGCTTGCTCTGGTCTCCCTGGTTGGAACTAGGTGCAGCAATCGTCAGATACCAGTCCTCAAACTCAGTGTTAATCCCGAACTTATCAATAAGTTCTCCCAGCTAACAAGCTGTAATAAACCAAGTTACTGCAGCAATCCTCTCAGAACAACTTCCTTACTATTTTTCCCTTTTCCCTCAATGAATTTCCTGAATAACATTCACCTGAATGAATTCTATCTGGAAAATATCTGAGCAGCCTCAGCTCTCTTCATTGGGTACTTTTAAAAGATTGCCTAGGTCTTTTTGGGTTAGTTGTCATTTAATGAGCCACCTGCTCTGATCCCACTTTCTTGGGGGATCATGACCCCAAATATAGGGAAGTTTCCACCTGCAACTTAGGAAGTGCTTGAGGATGCTGCCACTTGTCTTTTTCCTTCCACCTAGTTCCATCCACCAGTTTGACCAGTAACCTCTTTTTAACAGCTCTCCCATGCTGTTGTCTCCACAATTTATTTATTAATAATAAAATATTCTGAATTACATTCCACTTCTGTTGACTCTGCTGAGTCATCAGTTCCTACTTAGCATTACATTTAACATAATGTCTCAGGAATATAATTAAAACAATTTACATTATTTCACAAAATTGGGGTATGTGACAGTAGCGCAAGCTTGGAGACCTCCAAAAATCCATACATATTGTTCCATAAGCTCTATCACCGTCATTTATCCAGTCATTCTCATATTCATAAGACTCTTTACCAAGTCCCATAGATACCTCATAGAGACCTTGCCTCTTCAGAGATGCAATCATCTTCAATTTCCATTCTGAATATCTTATGGATGGAGTAAGAAGAGGAATTGATAATATCGAATCCATATGTAGTTGAACCTGCAAAATATCACTGTAAAAACTAAAATATTCGAAGTATGTTAGAATCATGCTTTTCCTCTCGAGATGAAAATGTTTATAGGGTCCGTCACACCCTCTCCACTGCTCTAAATAAATTCAGAGCTAGCAAATAATCATAGGGGACTTCTGTGGAAACCCAACTACTTTTGATGTTCAACGAAGAGAAACAAGCATGAAACCTGCTCGAGAAGGCTCTGATGCCATATTAGAATGTGAATGCCATTTAGATCTTCAAGCAGATAGTTCTAATAATGTTTGCAGTAAATGGAGAATGAAGATACAAACTGAACAAAACAAACCACATAGGAAATAGATGAGTATTGCTCAGGAATTTACAATATCATTCACAATAATAAAATCTAGTGTTACAATAGTTTACATAGGAAAAGAATTCAAATGCATTAGGGATCAATTTGAATCTATCCACTAGATATGACTGTATCTAACTGACCATCTAACTCATGGTCGTTTCTCAATCAATATCGGATTCCAATAGATCAACTCCCAAATGTCCAATAACTCAGTCAATCAATGATACCTACTTAACTCAGTGCAACTGAGTGTGGTAGGTGGGAAAAGGTGCCTACTCCACATGCAACCATGCATTAGCCATGCATAACTAGAACTAGCTAACTGATTGTGAACTAACTGAAAGTAACTCAAGTCTAACTAAGACTAAATAGTTCCAACTCAAACTAACTGATGGAGGTTTGTACCGAGACTCCCAGTGGCTCCTAAAATGTAGGGATTGGTCTAGGAGGTGCCCAAACTTATGCATGCACATGCAGTAAGTGGAATTTAACCTCTAGCAGTGTTCCCCATACTCTAGTAATTGGTACAAGTGGCCTCATTAGGCCAAGTGGACCCAATGGTACTAGTGGACCCAATTAATTAATCAAGGTTCCTAAGTTAGGCTAAATAATATAATAGACAGTATGGTCAAGGGAGGATTAATAATCCTAACAAGGCGCCACGCATAACTTCATATATGCATCCTTGGTGGAGAGGAGAAATTTACATGTTGAAAATTGTGATGGTTTCACAGTCATCATTCCAAGTAACAATTATATGGACTACACTAAATGGATTCCAAAGCTTCAAGTTACTATATGAAATCATACTATCACTGAAAATTTTTATGTAGTGAATGTGGTTGATACAAATATGGTTTTGAGAGTAAAATGGTTGTATTATTTAGGGGAGAATATAGTGAACTATCAAGTCCCTGAAATAAGGTTCAAAACTTCAGAAGGGAAACCCGAGTCTTGTCGAGGAGAATGCACACTTATCCAAATCAAGTGGTGTCTTCCCACATCATGAGGTCTATCTTGAGCCATGGAGACATTGAATGGGTTGTTGAATGTTTAATTACATCTCATAAGCCTCACTTGAAGGTTTCTAAGCATCCTAAGGAGATAGAGCAATTATTGAGTAAGTATGAGAGGGTTTTTGGAGACCTTCCACTGGGAAGACCACCAGATAGAGGGGTGGAGCACATCATTGAGTTAGAGATAGAAACATAACCTAACAAAATGCATCCCTATAGACACCCCAAAAGGATTCGAGATGAGTTTGAGGAGGCCATTAAAGAACTCTTGGATTTGGGTCTCATAAGGCCTAGTTCTAGCCCATATGCTTCTTCAGTTGTCATGGTAAAGAAAAAGGGTGGAAATTTGAGGATGTGCATTGATTTTAGAGCATTAAATAAGAATAGATTAAAGAATAGATATCCCATCCCAATGGTTTATGATCTCACGGATGAGCTCCATGGATCCAAGTTCTTCTCAGAGATTGACCTTAGATCTAGCTATCACCAAATTTGAATGAGGGAAAAAGACATAGCAAAGACTACTTTCAGATTCCACTATGGTCACTTTGATTTTGTTGCCATTCCATTTTCCTTGAAAAATGCACCTTCCACATTCCAATCATGCATGAAAAATATTTTCCACAAGCAACTTCGTAAGTTTGTACTAGTTTTCTTTGATGACATTCTTATTTACAGTAAAAATTGGAAGGAACATTTGTATCATCTAGAAGAGGTATTAAAAATTCTGCATGATCAATCTTTGTTTGCTAAGCTATTAAAAGTGTGAGTTTAGTTAGACAGAGCTCTTGTATATTGGACACCTTATTGGTCAATATGGTGTGAAGGTGGATATGAAGAAAATAAGATCCATTAGAGAATGGTATCGTCCCAAAAATCTCACTGAATTGAGAGGATTCATTGGAATTTGCACCTACTATAGAAATTTTTTGAAGGGGTTCTCCCAACTCACTTCACCTCTCACTGATTTGAAAAAGAAAGATGATTTCCAATGGCATGAAGGGGCTGAAAAATATTTCCAAATAATGAAATAGGTAATAAGCAGTTGTCCTATTCTAGCCTTACTTTATTTTTCTAAACCATTTGTCTTGGAATATGATGCATGACGAGAGGGCGTTGGAGCATTCCTAAAACCAGGAAAACACCCAATATCTTTTGAGAGTAGGAAGCTACAACCACATGAGAGGATTTACTCCATTTATGATAAATAAATGTAATCCATCATGCATGCTTTGATCAATTTTAGACAATACTTGGTGGGAAACAAATTTGTGGCCAAAACTGACCATAACAACTTAAGATACTTCCTCATTCAAAAGGATCTAAATGAAAGGCAGCAAAAGTGGGTGAGTAAGATTCGACAATTTGAATTTGAAATTGAATATTTGAAGGGAAAAAATAATGGGGTAGCTGATGCCTTATCTAGAAGAACTTCTATTTCTTTGATTGATGTAGTAGAAAATTGGAAAGCCACATTAGAAGTAGAGTATGCCAAGGATAAGTTTTCTTGTGAGATTTTTATGGGACTAACCATGATGATAAGTATAAGGTTTTGGAATGAAATAATATACTACATATATAGAATCTATTTGGTCCCTAGTTCAAGTTTGAAAGAGGAAATTTTAAAGAAAGCTCATGATTCTCCTCTAGCAGGTCACCCCAAGACATACCAAATGTTGAGCGAAAGATTCTCATGGAAAGGTTTGAAGGATAATTTTATGAATTATGTTAATGAATTCCACACATTTCAAAAAAAATAAAGTGGAGAACACTCATCCAGATGGCATATTAGACCCCTTTCCTATTCCATAAAAAAAAAAAAAAAATGGGAGAACATTCCCATGGATTTCATCACTGGTTTTCCCAAGGTATTTGGTAAGGATTGCATATTTGTGGTGGTGGATAGGCTCACTAAATTTGCTCGCTTATTTTTTTTTACTACCACTTTCACTACTGCACAAGTGGCTGAACTATTTTTCAAATAATTTTTCATATTGCATGGGTTTCCTAAGAGCATTGTTAGTGATAGAGAAAGCATTTTTTTAGTGCATTTTGGCAAGAACTCTTCAAAATGGTGGGGAAAAATTTGACACCTAGCATAAAATATCATCCAAAAACTGATGGCCAAAATAATATGGTGAATCAATGGTTGGAAGGATACTTGACGAATTGTGTTAGTGGGCAGCAAAAAGCATGGATAAACTGGTTGCATTTGGGTGATTTTTGTTACAACACTACTTTTCATATGTCCATTGACATGTCTCCTTTCAAAGAACTTTATGGTTATGATAAATAAAATTTTACTGACCAAATTTTTGGTGATAATAGAGATCCAAAGGCTAAGTATTGGATTGAAGAAAGTCAATAAATTTTGAAGGCTTCGAAAGATAACTTGCAGTTTTCCCAAAATAAGAAAAAACAATATGCAAAACAACATAGAATGGAGAGGAATTTCCAAGTGAATGAATTGGTGAATTTGGGGTCATATCCCTACAAACATCCACCATAAAGGGTAAAGGTTAAAAAAAACTCAAACCAAGGTTTTATGGTCCCTACAAGGTAATTCGAAAGGTCAGAGAAGTGGCCTATGAATTGGAGCTTCCCATGGGAAGTAAAATTCATAATGTATTTAATGTTTCATGTCTAAAGAATGTTATAGGTAAGAATATTTCAGTTTCAGATACTTTACCTCCCTTGGATGATGAAGGACAACTTGTTCTAATTCCAGAAAAAAGTATTGAAAATAAGGGAGAGAAGATTGAGAAGCAGAACAATAAAAGAATATTTGGTGCAATGGAAGGACTTGCCTAGTGAGGAAGCAAATTGGGAAGATGAACAAATTTTTCAGCATCCAAAATTTTAATTTATTGAGGACAAGCAATATTGGGTGGGGAGGACTGTCATGTCCCCATCCCAATGAGACTACTAGTTGACAATGTTTCACCCACCTACTAGTTCCCAAGGTTGGGGAGGAGGCATTCAATCTTGCAATAAGGGAACTATGGGACCCAAGAGAACCTTAGTTTGTCATTTAAACATTAAGTTGGGTCATAAAAATAATAAATATGGAGAAAATAAAGGGTAATTTCTTCATAAGGATATTTGGAGGTTCATGGAGACCTTGGGTAGCTAGATTCTTCCTTACACATGTCATGACTTAAACCAAAATTTGAGATTATGAGGAATGGAACATTCTTGGAAGGTGAATTAATATATCATGAGCCCAAGGATTCTAATGGGTGAATATGAGTAACTCCCCATAGAAGAGGAAGAGGATAAGAAGAAACTAGGTGCCACTCGGAGAGAGATTCCCTGCGTTTTATGACAACAATGATGGAAGATTCAATGAAAAGTCAGAACTTATTGAAAACCTATGACAATATGACATGCCATGGATAAAAAATATCCTCCAAGAGGGCGCACTGGGGGCTAGGTGGCATCAATTCAAATTTGGAGGAAGATGAAAGGTTAAGGAGAAGGACAAGTGTCATGGACATTACTAAACATCAAGGATGAGTTGGAGGAATCCTATGGGAGTGAATTAGACATTGGAGGACCTTAGGATGGTTATAAAAATATTTCATGAGGAATGAGAATGGATTTTGATAATTTGAAAATTTTCCTTTGTCATGTTGGAAAGCACTAGCTTGTCCATTGCACGGTGAGTGCTCACTTACCCTGCTAGTGAGCCAATTTCGAGAGAGTGAGATTCTCATCCAAGTTGGATGTGGGAGATGACACCCTGAACTCTCATATGGAGTGTCATGGATTATTTTTACTATATATAGGAGGCTTCTACTCTTCATGACCCATCTTTCCTCCCATTCTCTCAATCCCCACTTCAATATTTCCATGTTTCTCTATAATGGCACACTTGTGTGAATGGTGGTTGCGCCCCATTGAGTCCATTTGATGCCCAAGAATTGGTGAATGATTTATGGCTTTGTAATATGTCCCTAATCATCTACGTAAGTCAAAATCAGAAGAAATACATATGCAAATTTCCACATTTCTAAGCTTTGTTGTGACTGGTTTCCATGTGTTGATTTCCCATTTCAATGGAGTACTTGTATATATGATGTATGTTGCGAATTGGATATGATATTATATGTTTTTAGTGATATATTACAATGATATTGATGTTACATATTCATTATTATCTATTTTGAACCATTATATATGCAAATTATAAGTCAAAGTTGAGCTTTTACGTGTCATTTCCCTTAAGCAAATATCATTAAATTTATGCATTCGAATATGAATCTTTAAACCTATGTTAAAGAAATATTAACCATAGCAAATTAAATTAAATGAATTGTAATAATAGTCCCCATACTCTATTTGAAAATTTGGGAGGTTTTCATAGGATTTGGAGAGCCATTTTTGCTCACACCCTAGGGGGATTTGCACCATAAATTGCTCGCAATTTTACCACTTTTTCCAATGTTCCCAAATCGATTTGCAAATGTCTATAACATGTCATAAATTTATCAGAGAGTCCATTGATTGTTCCTAAGACTCCCCATATCAGTCTCTACCAAATTCGAGACCCTCTTGTGCCAAATCCCCTAGAGTCAAGACTAGTCAAGGCAAATTTTCCCCAAAATCTACCTTTGTTGGGAATTTTCGAATTGGGTCATTACAAAACTGAAGATATTGGATGTTTTGCTCAACCAAAAACTTGAAAATATGGAACAAAGCCTACAATTTAGCCCATTTGTTTGCCCCATTCCAAATCAAACCTTTACCTGGAATGAAAGATCTAACGACATGAATAATACAAAACAAAAACCACACCTATAACCATTCTCTTGAGACTCTCCATTAAAACAGGCCCAAGGATATACTTCTGGAGGATAGAAAGGACAAATATGACTAGGGCGTAAATTCTTGATGAATTTTCTATGGTAGCTAAAAAGGGATTGGATTTGGCCTATAATACAAACAATATAGGGAACTTCGTTTAAAAATACTGTTTTATTCCACATCATCCAAATCCCCCAATTTATTAGATAGGGAATGGGACAATAATCCTTCAATTCCTTTAACTGATAATATTTGAAAAAACATGTACCCAAGGAGATTCTAGACCACATACCATGTTTGTGGAAAATTGATTATATCCCCTGCCATATAGAGCAAGTAATGGGGCAATCCCGAAAATATGAGTAGTCAATTACTCATCTTGCTTATAGAGAGCGGAGATGCCTAGACCAACCCAGTTCATATTTTGCAAACAATCACAAGATAGGATCTTGTTGGAGAGAATAATCCATAGGAGGGTGCATTTTGGGGGAACAATTGTCTTCCATATTGTCTACCACCACCATTTTCCTTGAGAGTTAACTATTTGTAACATGGACTCATATCCAAATTTTGTTGCATAGACCCCCCAAAAGGATTGAAAATCTATACCAAAGAGCCTACCTTGTCTTTGATTCTGATATGAGCTTGAGAAAAACATAGCATATACGCATCTCAAAGTCAACTCCAATCACCCTCAAGGTCAAGGGCATCAGTAGAGAGCCACCCTTGCTACCAAATATTTGTTGACTTAGGATCAACGATTTTGTCCATTGTTTCCCAACCCATATTCTGAAGCATTAGAGAAAATTTGAGGTCTAAAATCAGCCTCCTAAGAAAAATAATAAAATAATAGTTATAATGTTTTCTTATTTTCAACATATCACCCTGTGGTTTTGCTCAAATTTTGAACGGGAGCACTTATTGGATGCATAATTCAATTGCTCATCCAACAAGCACCCACAATGCATACTTTAGATGGACCCCACCCCACAAAAATTGAGAAACAAATAAAAAATAGGTTAGTTTTAAGTAACACATTTTTTGTGTATTGTGTTTTTAATGTATTTCTCATTTCTTTTGGGGTTTGGTCCATCAAAAGTATGTAGTGGGTAATCGTTGAATGTAGAATTGAATTCCGCATCCAAGGAGTGCTCCTACTTGAAATTTGAGTAAAACCATGGGAGATAAGTTGAATATATGAATTTAAAAAGTTTTTTTTTATGACCAATATGCCAAGTCAACCATTATGGTTGACTCGTTTTCTTAAAATTACATCAGTTCCCGAATTCCAATGCATCAATGTCTTGTTTTATTGGAAGGCCCATTTTAAACCCCAATTTTTCTTTAATGATGGACGATAAGAGCTCTTAGCATGCCATCCTATGCTTTTCACCCCATAATAGCATATGCACCTACTCACATAGATTTTCCATTTTCAACTTTCCAAGTAAGGAAATTACCTATTACTAGAAAGGCTTTGTATGAGGCTTTCCAGTGATTTGAGGAATTAAATATCGGCTTGACTCTTCACCTGATCCAATTGAGAATGGAGCCAAGAGCAATATATTTTTCACCAAGAATTGAATTCCACATGATATCTCAAGTCATAAATATCCACAAAGAATTGGTCATGAGAACCTTCTTAAATATGATAATGTTTTTTATCCCCCATCCTCCAAGAGAATTTGGGGCAACAAGTTGGTTCGACATGAAAAGATGAAAACCTTATAATTCAAATAGTCCTCTCCAAATATAATTGAAACATATTTTCCTGATACATATCGGAATGGATTTTGTAAATGATCCATTAGGTGCCAATAGACTGGAATCACCTTCAAGACTAATTTGTTGAGAACCAGTCTACCACCTTTAAAGATCTACTTATTCCACCCAAAAATTATTCGACCTTCAATCTCGCTAATCATCCAACGCCAATTTTCTTTGCCATACTTCATGGGATTTAGCCTAAATCCCAAGTACTTTATACCATCTTCAAAATTAGCCACCTCAAAAGGAATATAATTATGCCAAAGGGGCCTCTAGTTCATATGTGAATGAAGAATATCGAGAGAATTTTTAAGCAGATTTAGTTCCATACCCATTGCTTAACAAAAGAGATGCAACATTGCTTTGAGTCTTTGACATTACCTTTCAGTTTGTGTGCAGAATAATAAAATAGCATCCACAAACAATAAATGAGTCAAAACTTTACGACCATGAAAGGAAATTCCATATGGTCTTGTTCTTCGATGGTCCTCTGAGGTGACTATAAGTGGCCCTTCATCCACTAGCATGAAGAGATAGGGAAATAACAAGCATCCCTAACCAACCCTATGAAAATCCTTGAAGAATGGATACCATGCCTCGTTGATTAAGACTTCAAAGGAAGAAGAAGTTATACACCCCATTATCCAACTGGTACTCTCAAGACTAAAGCCTATATGAAGTAGAACAAGTGAGATGAATAGCCAAGAATGCTTGACATGTTATTTCGAGAGATCCAACTTGAGGACTCCAACCTTCATATTTTGAACCTTGATAGAGCGAATACCTTCCTAATCCACACCCATAGCTTCATTAATAGAACAACCTTGAAGGAAACCAAATTGTTCTCTAGAGATTGCATGCGATAATACAGGCTTAATTCTTACATATATAACTTTTGAAATAATTTTATAAATTCCATTACATAGGGAAATAGGCATGCAATTGGCATCAAAAGTCTTCAGATAGTATTTGTTGGGGATAAGAGCCAATAAAGTTACAATGAGATGCCTCATAATAGAACCCAAAAGATGAGCTTCCTTGACCACTTTAAGTAGGTCGTCCCCCAATATCTCAAATAGTTCTAAAAAGAAATACACGGGCCATCCATCAGGTCCCAGGCTCTTACATTTTTGGAAGAGGTTTAAAACATTTAGAAATTCATCTTTATCAATTGGACGATAACAAGCCTCGTTATCTTCCATCTCAACCATTCTTGGAAAATTCCTTATAACCTTAAGAATGGAATACCTATGAACAACCCATGGATCCAAATATAATAAGGAGAAATTACCAAAACTTGATTCTGCAAGAGCACTGAAACCTTTAACCCTTAAACCATTCCCATCAAGAAGCTCCCAAATAGCATCGGCATTCATCCTTAAGAGTACTTGAATTTTAGACTCCTCAGCACTACAAAATATCGAGGAATATGAAGAATCGTCATCTTTATAGTCTAATAGCTAGATATCATTTGCAATCGGATCAAAGGATGACTATAAATTGATCCTTGCAAATTTTCGAGGAAACCCTAGTCCCCACCCTCCTCATGGCGCTAGCCCCATGATAAAGTGTGTGTGTGTGTGTGTATGTATATATGTATATATACACATATGTATATATACATATATACATATACATACATACATACATACATACATACATACATACAT
>LPNX010010297.1:187515-249070 GCA_001517045.1 Pseudotsuga menziesii | reverse complement strand
TATATATATGAGAGAGAGAGAGAGACCCCTGGGTCCTTAGTTTTCGTTAATGGACAAGAAATTTGTCAGCTTACAGACATTGTATTTTGTGTCTTTTCATTAGCTCCTACTTACTTTGTTTCATTTAAAAAAAATTCTAAGCAATTATAAAGTAATTAAAAAGACAGGTATAATCAAATTAACAACATATTCATGGAAGCATGTTCATACAGTTCTCCATTGATTCACAATTTGAAACAATAATTTAAAATACTTGTAGACATAGCAATTTGTCCCTTCAAGTTCCTTGTTCCTGCAAGCTGCAAAATCCTTTCTACCTGAAAAAACAATCCACCCAATTCAATCTGTCACCCTGCCAACTAGGAAAGTGTCGTCGACTTCCTAGCTCCAAGAACTATGTTCTTGGACTCCCAATCCCAAAACCTGAGTACAAGCCCAACAAGTTCAAATCCTTCCCCTTTGAACAAAAAAAAGCCTCCTCTACTATGTTTTCTCACTTTTCCCCAAATTCTCCTTCTCCACCCCCAAAATCCTCCTTTCCAAATCTCTCATCCTTTTCCTTATATATTTTTCATCATTATATCTCCTCTAGACTTTACTACCCTTATCCCCATCTTTAATGTTTTGTCCACCATAGTTATGTATTATGCCAGTCCAATTTATTTTTCAATCCCATCATCACTTGTTATAAGGACCACATTCCATCAACATTAATAAAATATTTTATACATAATTATCAGGATTACAAGTGGTTATTTGCACCTTAATTTAATATAAGGATCCACCATCATTATTTTTTAATTCTTTCCTTGGAATATAAGGACGTTAAATGCTATACTAATATAATTATTTAATAAAAAATATTCACATTAATTTTTTAACAACATGTATTCACTATCAAATTGTAATTATATTTAAAACTTAATTAATTATTATGTTAAAATAATACTTAATTTTAAACTTCAACGATCCTTCATGTAGTTATTACCACATTTAGCAATTGAACCTTAATTATATTTTAAAGCTTCAATTAATATTTCGCAATCATACTATAACCTTTAATTAATATTTATTGATCAAGTTAATAATAATAATAATCTTATTAACGGCAATTAACATCATTAACACAATTCACAATTATTAATCATTATTAGACCTAGATTAATATTTATTTAGTTAAACATTAAATAATAATATTTTAAACTTCCATTATCAGTTATTGAATTAGCACCACAATCAACAATTAAGTTAACAACAATCTTATTAACATTATTAATAATCATTAACATGATTTCACCTTTATTGACCATAATTAATAATTAATCCTAATCACAACTAATTAACCATTCCTTTAAAATCTTGACATAACAGTATCATTTCATAGCTAAGATAGGTAATAGTATTTATAATGTGATAATTTAGAATCATATGCATCCAAGTGTTAAGTTTTTAATGGTTATACAAGATTTGATAACATTTAGCATTATAACATCATAACCATATGCAAAAGGATCACTAAACGATAGACAAGTACAACCACACAAAAGAACACAAAGATTTATCCTGGGAAACCCTCATGGGGAAGAAAACCCAGCAAAACTTCCTCTGTATAAGATGTATCAAAAGTACAAGACAAGACCCTAGATAGGTGTGCCTTCTTCTAGCATATATCTCTCTCTCTCTCTCCTATGTGTTATACATAAGTGAGTGTGTGTTCAAATGAGGAACACAACTCCTCTATTTCTACTATTTTTGTCACTTGAATTTTAACCTAACAAGTCGGCCCCACTTAACTGATTGGGTCAAATTCACTTAGGAAGACTCAATACAATATTATATTATATGCATTAGGGTACTATTGACCCAACTTACAATGGAGGATTTACCTCTTGACTCTATGATTACCAAATACAATAGTAACATCCCGACGGAGGAATATACATCTCGCTTGGGGTACATCAGTAAAATACATTTAGAATATCCTTTGAAGTTACAATATTTCAACTCTCCCCCTTAACGAGAAGGGCATTCTACTGACAACATCATCATCAACTATAGGAGTAACAAGAGAGAAAGCATCTGCAACATTATTAAGGTGATACATCTATAGGTCATAGGAAGTTTTCACAATCAGTAACTGGAATAGTTACTCTTCAATGTCTTTAGTACTGGAACATCATCTTCTACAATACTGAGTCTATATCTTCTGTAACACTCGATCACTTGATCATTTGCGGTGACACTTCGATATTATTGATCCTTTGTAGCAACACTCTGATATTCTTGATCCTTTGCAGAAGCAATTTGATATTATCGATCCTTTGCAACATCACTTCTATATTTTCGATCATTTTGCAACAACACTTCGATCTTCTCGATCCTTTGCAACAGCATTTCAATATTCTCGATCCTTTATAGTAGCACTTCGATCTTCTCGATCCTTTGTAGCAGCGCTTCAATCCTTTGCAGTAGCACTTCAATCTTCTCAATCCTTTGCATTAGCACTTCGATCTTCTCAATCATTTGCAGCAACACTTCGATCTTCTCGATACTTTGTAGCAGCACTTCGATCTTCTCGATATTTTGCAGCAACACTTCGATATTCTCGATCCTTTGCAGCAACACTTAGATCTTCTTGATCCTTTACAGCAACACTTCTATCTTCTCAATCCTTTGCAGCAGCACTTTGATCTTCTCGATCCTTTGTAGTATCACTTTGATCTTCTTTATCCTTTGCATCAGCACTTCGATCTTCTCGATCCTTTTCCACCGCACTCCGACCTTTTCGACCCTTTTCCGCCACACTACCTGCAATACACATGATATCTTTGTGGGATGATCAATCCCTATCACTTTAGTACATAGGTCTAAGGATGATGCAATCCTCATCATCATACTCCCGCTTAACAAGGACCGTCCATAGTATTGACCAATAGATTCATTCGTAAATGAATGCAGGACCATCTTCATCCGTAAGGACTCAATGTAGATCATCCTCATCCTGTTAGCTCTAGGATCACTCCAAGCGAGTATTATACTATGGAATATACATGGACATGTAGGCATACTCTCCATGCAAGAGTATCGTCTGCAACTACAGATCTCAACCACACCTAAATGCAGGCCCTGCCGTCTAGAGGGACTCATCATAGGACATCCTTAGTGTGAAATCTAGGACCACTCCATGTAAGTGTTATACTACGACGTCTGCAAGGAATAATCATAGGACATCCTTAGCATTTAAGCTAGGACCATTCGCAAGCGAATGTTAGACTATGAAATCCACAAAATGAATGTGGGTACGTACACTCTCCATGTGAGAGTAACGTCTGCAAATCAAATCTCGACCGCACCTTGATGCAGGCCCTGTCGTCCGTAAGGACTCATTGTAGGACATCCTCAACATGAAATCTAGGACCAATCCATGTGAGTGTTATACTACGACATCCACAAGGACTCATCGTAGAGCATCCTCAGCACTAAAGCTAGGACCACTCACAAGCGAGTGTTATTCTACGGTACACTCTCCATGTGAGAGTAACATTTGTTACTATAGATCTAACATCCATGAGGACTCATCGTAGAGAATCCTTAGCATTAAGGCTAGGACCAATCGCAAGTGAGTTTTATTCTACGATATCTACATATGAATGTAGGAACACTCTCTATGTGAGAGTAACGTCTGCAGGACCATCCTCAACTAGTAAGGACCACTCTCAAGAGAAGAGTGTTATTTTCCCACAAGACCATCCTCAAGAGAGGATATTATTGTCCAAAAGTGAATGTCGAACCTTGTCAGCATCTTCAGGTGCACTTGGCCTCTTTCATACTGGAGCATCACCATCATTAATGACAGTCTCATCATCACTCCCCCTTTCCAGGGAGGATCTATATCATCCTTCTCCCTCATTTTTAGAGGAGGGTTCATATCTTATACTTGTTCTTCATTTCTGATGGGAGTCCATATCTTCAACCTATTAATCCTTTCCGAAGAGAGTCCATATATTTGACTTGTTCTTCCTTTCCGAAGAGAGTCTATATCCTCGACATGTTTCTGCTTTCCAAGAAGGGTCCATATCATCATAATTCCTCCTTGCAAGGAAATTTTGTGTCATCATCATTGTTCCTCCTTGTGAGGAAAGTCTATATCATCATCATTGTTCCTCCTTGCATGGAAAGTCTTTTCGAACTACACCAAGTTTGTTATGGAAGCTTGGTCAACACATTAACAACTTGCTCATTGGTACTCACATACTGGAGTTTTATATCTCCCTTCAGTACCATATCCCTTATTTAAAATGTCAGATTTCTATGTGCTTTGATTTATCATGGAACATAGGATTATCTGTTATCTTTCTACAACACTGGTTGTCACATATAATCATTGTGGTATCCAACTCCAAATCAAATAGACCTGTCATCAATTTTTGAAGCCATGTGGCTTCTCAAATAGCGGAGCAAGTTGATATGTACTATGATTCACCCATGTTGAGAGAATCAATGGATTGTTTCTTATTCCACCATGAGATCATGGTGGATCCTAGACAATATCATCCACCTGAGGTGCCCTTTTTGTCTGCAACACTTCCTTCCCAATATGAATTAGTATATCCATACAATCTGTAGTCATGATCTCTATCATAGTATAGTTCAAAGTCTATCATACCCTTTAGGTACCTCATCACATGCTTTGCAGCTATTAGGTGAACCCGTCCAGGTTTAACTAGATATTGACTTAAGGTGTTCACAACAAAGCATATATATGGCCTTGTATTCATCAAATACATTAATGACCCAATAATATCTCTATACTGAGTCATATCCACTAACTCTGATGATTCATCAGATAATAACTTCAGGTTGGTGTCCATGGGTCTATCCATGTCCTTACAATCCAACATATCAAATCTTTTCAAGATTTCTAATGCATACTTTCCCCAGTTCAGAAAGATTCCTTCTGGGATCTTCCACACTTCCAGGCCGAGGAAATAGTGCATCAATCCAAGATATTTCCTCTCGAATTATCCATCTAGCTTCTTCTTTATTTCTATGATCTATTTCTCATTTGCTGTCAGAAATAGATCATGCACATACATCAATAGTATGACAGGTCCATCATCCATAACCTTGAGGTAAAGGTTTGGATCAACTTTACTTTTGGTAAAGCCTAATATTTTCAAGAAGCTATCTATTCTTCCATACCAAGCTCTAGGAGCTTTATTCAATCCGTACATATCCTTATTCAACTCACATACATGAGTCAATCTGTCTTCGACTTCAAATCCTTGTGGTTGTTCGATGTAAACTTCTTCCTCAATCAAACCATTCAAGAAGTATGTATTTACATCCATCTGGTGTAGATCCATCTTCATCATGGACGCAAGTGCAATGATGGTTCTGATGGAAGTGTACCTTACCACTGGAGCAAATGTCTCTTCATAATCAATTCCCTCTCTCTGAGGGAATCCTTTAGCCAAAATCTTGCCTTGTATTTTTCAATACTTTCGTCAACAACATGTTTTATCTTGTAGATCCACTTGGAAGATACCACACTCTTTCTTTCTGGTTTGGGTACTATATCCCAAACATCATTCTCCATTAATGACTGGTATTCTTCCATAATTTCTTCTACCATGAGTTCATCCTGTTAGGTCATCAACGTATCCCAGTCTTCCGCATTCAACCTTGAAGGTTGGAACCCACTTTATTCTTGGTAAATCCTTAGTCCATCAGGGAGCTGTCCATCCTAACGTACCATATCGAACTTGGAGAGAGTCTACAGTCACTCACTCTAAAGTAGAGCATCATACTCCATCTGCATTCTCTACTGGAGTGACAGGTAGCATCCTCTTATACTGATCTCATATGTATCCATCTCAGGTTACTAGATACCAAGATCCCTTTATCTTGAACTTGGTTGAAAAGCTCATCTTGCACTCATCTATGAGCTTGTTATCTTCTATAGGTTTCCATCTTCAACCTTGTAGCAAAGGTTAAGATATCCATCACTCTAGGTGATTTTCAAGCTCCTTATGTAATTGGATGTGCTTATCTATGGGTGCCTTCTGAGCTCGTACAAATCCTATTCTACACAGGTGTTTCTTTGCTCCAGATATACTTCTACTTTACTGGAGAAGTGTGTCTAGTCAATAGAGTATGTCATGCCATAGTTTATTCCCTCTTTTTGAGACAAACCACAAACCTTTCTCTGTATACTTGTTCTTGTAGATCCATATGGAAGACACTACGAACTTCCCTTTAGGTCTCGAAACCATATCCTAGACATCATTCCCCATGATCAACTGCTACCTTTTGATCGTAGCTTCTAAAATAGCTGGAAGGGTCTGCATCATTGATGTCACTCAACTGTGCCACATAACTAAAGTGTATATGAGGCATCTTACTTTAGTTTGGAATTCTCTCCATACTTTTCTTCATCTTGAATTATCTCCCGTGCCCAAGATGGTCTTCATATCTCAAGGTGGATCTACCGCTCTCTTTTATTCTTCTGAATCTCTTTCTTCCATCGCGATATCTCTGACCCTGGGAGCTTCAGATTCATCTTCATGTATGTTTATTGGAGTGAATCTTGAATTGTCATCACTTGTTCTTTAGAACAAGTATCATCCTTTTCTTGTAGGAGATTGTATGTGATATTTAGTACTAGTCAAATGCACCAGTTTCATGGTTAGAAACATTTCATAAGACATATGCATAATGACAAATTCTTATGCATAATGATACAATCATGCAACTATTTTAGTCAATACAACATTCATCCATATCTCACACAAAATTTCCAGATGCTTTCCATCTCTACCATAACATCATTGAGATTGTGCACTAATGCAATATGTCAGCAAAGAGGTTTCATTCTAGATAAGTAGCAATGGAGTGTTGTATAACACCATGGGCTACTTACCCATGACATGCATATTAGTAGTATACTGACATTAATGCAAGCATTCTATCATGCACAATACACAGAATATATAGGAAAGACATTTCAAATAATTATCTTTGTTTGTTTGGTAGATTCTTTCTTATGCTTGGTCTTCATCTCCTTCTGGATCTGCAGCTTCTTCTTTGACCAATGAGACTGCTTCAATCTGATGCTTGTTGAAAGATTTTCTGGAATGATGCTTTTGGTGGACCTTGGGTTTGATAGAGAAACCCTAATTTTTAAACTTGGGTATCTTTCAGATCTTATTGGATAGAAATATTCACCTCCTCAAGGTGAGCTGAGCAGCATACTCATTTTCCCAAAACTGTGATCGAAACTGCAAAATATCTTATGCCCTAGTTTTCTTCAATTTCTTCTGCAGAATCACCTGATATTGTTTATGTTTCATATCCTAAATTCATGATAATATGAGTCTTAAAATTCGTAATGAGGTATCCTGGTCTATCTTCTTTCTAACCCCACAGGTTAGAGTAGAATTGGTTTCACCAATTGGTACTTATGCAAATTTTCCCAAGGTGACTTATTTCAGGATTGTTTAACGTAGCGAACTTCCATGTGGCCTTGTTTCACCTTCATGTTATGAAATGTTTACCACAAAAACTACAGTATTTTAAATATCTGAAACATCTTGCGAAATTCCGTTTGGACCTTCCTATCCCAAGATATAGTAATTCTCCCTATGTCACATGTTTACAGATGAATCCTAAGAGAGGTTGGAACCCTGATTTGGAGGAATAATATCTCATATATTATAGAGAATATGAGGCTCAAACGTTTACACAGGGTACAACCAGATTTCATATTTGTCCTGTAAAATTTTCGGCTCCTGATCCTTCTCCAATATCGAGATATAGCAGAAGTACCAACATGACTAGTTTTAGTCTTCTAGGGTTTTCAAGCATGAAACCCTAATCTTCAATAGTTGTAGTTGTAGCAGTGTTTCGGATGCACAAAGATTTATTCCAGGGTATCTATGATATCATGTTAAGTTTTTAATGGTTATATAAGATCTGATAACATTTAGCATTATAACATCATAACCATATGCAAAAGGATCACTAAAATATAGACAAGTACATACACACAAAAGAACACAAAGATTTATCCTGGGAAACCCTCATGGGGAAGAAAAATTAACAAAACTTCCTCTGTATAAGATGTATCAAAAGTACAAGACAAGACCTCAAACAGTTGCGCCTTCTTCCAGCAGATATATATATCTCTCTCCTATGCGCTATACACAAGTGAGTGTGTGCTCAAATGAGGAACACAACTATTATATTTATACTATTTTTGTCACTTGACTTTTAACCTAACAAGTCGGCCCCACTTAACTTATTGGGCCGACTTCATCTAGGAAGACTCAAAACAATAATATATTATATTCATTAGGGTACTATTGAACTGACTTACAATGGAGGCTCTAACTCAAGACTCTATGATGACCAAATACAATAGTAACATCCCAACGAAGGAATAATACATCTCCCTTGGGGTACATCAATAAAATACATTTAGAATATCCTTTTAAGTTACAATATTTCAACACCAAGTCATATTTTCATAGTGCATTAGGTGATCCATACAACATATGTAGACGATCTATGTAAGCTTAGCTAATGCTTACATAACTCGTATAGGTATACCAATACTACTCGACCACACATCACACATAAACACATGAGTTACTATCTTCCGAAACATAATTAAACATTAATTTGAAATGTCTAGTCACTTACTCATATCCTAATAAGCTATGACACCAACATAATATACTGAAACACAACAGCAGAATCAAGAAAAAGGGTTTTGACACATAGTTAATCAGTTTCCCCTATAAAACTTCCATGACATTCCTATATGCCTACTTCCTTTTACCTAATTCACAACTAACTTCCACATCCTATCATTCCTCTGCAGGACTACCCTAGAGCGTCAACTGCATGACCTAAATCTAGTTAGAACCCGTAAGCAGAAGTGTCGACTCCATCGACCAAGATTCCCCAACAAGCACCCACTAGTCATCATCACACACCTTGGG
The DNA here is from genome assembly GCA_001517045.1 of Pseudotsuga menziesii. Lineage (NCBI taxonomy): Eukaryota > Viridiplantae > Streptophyta > Pinopsida > Pinales > Pinaceae > Pseudotsuga > Pseudotsuga menziesii. Next base: position 240,065 of record LPNX010010297.1, on the reverse strand, counting down.
GAGCGTGTTGTAGCACATCCCTCCCATAACTCTAGGTTTCGGGAATAAACAATGGTTGAGTTTCCTAAAACCCCACACCAGCCCACACCTCATGTTAATAATGATAATTATACATAAAAATAACAATTCATTCTCATACCATTTATGTTTTGGAATTCATACTATCGTTGTACTTCCATTTTGTAGGGCTCAGCTATTTCTTAGCTCTTTTAAACTTGTCTGTTAGTCTCATAACAAAATGACGTGAAATATCATGCAATCATCAATGTGTATACATATTTCATTAATACTAACAATAATGTAATAATTTTTGTATCATGCATCTGGCATCATAATCATTTACTCGACACATAGCTTTAAATTGGTATCCACGTACATCCTCTATTAAATTTGCATGCTAGAGACATAATCAAAACATGAGCATAATTTATAATATAATAATCACACACATACATACGAATTCTACAAAATAATAAATCCATAAGTCCATAATCTCATCAAACTAACGAGGTTCCACAGTAATAAGCAAATACAGATAGGCAATTGGTAATTTAGACGGTTCGGTCAAAATGGGGCATTACAGTATGTATGTGTGTGTGTGTACACACACACACACACACACATATACATATACAATTGTTTTAGTTGATTATATGTGTAAATATTGAAAAATGCTTCCCCTTAGTCTCCCTAATATGAAGGATAAAAAGTAATTATCGAGATTTCAGAAGAAAATGTTGTCTATTTATTATTTTATTGTATTTATGTATTGATTTTATTGGTCGATTTGGAGGTACCATATCGGGTTGGTCCAAAAAATATCCGACTATGCACTAATTCATCGTATGTTCGTACAGGTCTCAGGGCGGTCCTATTTTCTCGGGAATTAGGGAAATTCATGAATTTGTTGAATATATATGGTCCCAACTCTAACAGACCCGATTAATGGCACAGATTATTCAATGCTTCTTTTCACATATCGAAAAGGTTCATCCTGGGAGGAGACCTAAACTTCTCACTCGGGGAAGTTGAAACCTGGAGTCCAAATGCGATAAAGGACCCATTGTCTGTTTTTTTGCTAGGAGAATCAAAGTGGAGGGCCTTTCTAATATTCCTCCTGTTGACCTCAAGCCTAATTGGAGCAATAAGAGTATTGGGGTAGACAATGTAGCCAAACGACTGATAGATTCCTTATCAATGAAATCTCTTTCATGTTGGATCCACGTATTCAACAATGGATTTGAGAGGGAGACATTTCATATCATCACCTTGTCTTTATGGAATTCAACCACTTACCTGTCAAACCCTCTACTCCTTTCAAATTAAAATATGTGTGGTTACAACATGAATCTTATACATAGATAATTCAAAATCTATGGGTTCCATATGCTCATGACAATTCTTCTTTAGTTGTTGTGCACTCTATGCATAATCTCAAAAAGGTTAAAAAGGAATCAATGAATTGGGATCATGATCATCATAGAACAATGGAAGCCAAGATTTCTTTTATCGAAGAAAATCTTGCCTCTTTTTCCTGCCATCACCTCAGAGGCTTTCCTAATATGGAACAAAAGGCTTATTATATGGAATTGGAATGCAAAAGAAAGAAGATTCTTGATGAAAAGGAGATATCTATCAGGATCAAGAGCAGGAAAATTTGGCTCCAATATGGAGATGGTAATACCAAATAATTTCACAAGTTCTACAGGAATAGGCTCACCAACAATACCATTTGGTAGCTGGACAAAGGGGATGGTCATATTGTAACAGGTTTGATGATATGGTGGACGTCGGTACCAATCACTTTTCAATGCTATTCAAAGTGGAAAAGGTCACCTCTCTTAGGGATATGATGGAACTAAAGGCCTTTTTTCCCATTTCAACCACGAAGGATCAAAATGAATCCCTGCAAGAACAGGTAACCTTGGGGGAACTTAAGGTTGGTATTCATTCTATGAAAGATGACAAAAGTTTGGGACCTGATGGGATCCCTATTGAATTTTATAAAGGATTTATGGACATTTTAGAAGTTGATCTCTTAATGGTTATAGAAGAATCCAGAGTAAGGGGAAGGATACTCAACTCATTCAACAACACTTTCATCGTACTCATCCTGAAGAAGGATAGGTCCACGTCTCTTGATGATTTTCACCCCATCTCTCTCTAAAATGTTGTATACAAGATTAAAACAAAGGTTATTGGTAATAGGGTCAAGACTATTCTATCTGATCTAATCATAGATGAACAATTTTCTTTTCTTGCGAAAAGACAAATTCATGAACCTATTGCTATTGTTCAAGAGATTCTTCACTCTACCAAATTCAGGAAAATGTTGATGAACCTCTTCAAAGTTGATCTATCAAAGGATTGCGACCGTGTCAATTGGTCCCTAATCAGATTGATCCTAGTGCAGATAGGGTTTTCTCTGTCTTCAATTAATTCGATTCTTGCTATCATTCAATCTATTTCTTTCTTGATCCTTATCATTGGTTATTCTGCAAACTTATTCAGACTTGTTCGAGTCCTACGACAGTGCTTCCCGATATCTCTCATTATTTTTATATTAATGATGGATGGTCTTAGCCATATGATCTCTATTACGCTGCACTTGTACCCAGCACACCTTTAGGTGTGCCCCAGGAAGAGAGGGCCAAAGTTTTCAACCAGGAGGGGTTTTATTGAGCTATGGAGGTCATGGTTGGACCCTTTGGTCCTCCTTTATGGGTTCTATGGCTTAATGGCACTGTTGACTGCCCTCTAAAGAGGTTTTTAACCTCAGGGTTAGTGTCTGGGGCCCTTAGGGGTTGACCACTGGGTCTCATGTCTCCATATACTGCTTGCATGCTCGGGTGGCCTCTGTTTTAGCCATGAGACTCTAGTATTCAGTCACGACCACTTCATACACCCTCCTAGCCCTTTAGTAAGTGGGTCCTTGCTCTCTCTGAACTTCTTTCCTAAAAAAAAGTCATCCTCCATGCCAGGTCTTTTCCATGCGTTGAGGGATTTTACAGTATTCTAGGGGTTAGATGGGGTCTAACGTCCTCCCTCCATCCCGCTCTGGCCTTTCGTTCAAAGTGAATCACTTATTTGAGCATGTTTTGGAACATGGGGGTGAAAATACCCCAAGTAGCCTACCTTAGTTTATATTTTGTTATTATTTTCTTTTAATTTTAAGTTGACATTTAATAATTATGAATTTACTTGTTTTGAGGCACGTGGGCCTGGATAAGTGAGTGTGAGATCATATAAATATATCTCCTCACTTTCATTTTAAATCAGTACTGATGGGATAAATCATTATGCACTTGTTTTACCCTACTTATGGTTTTCTCTGGATGGATGTGCTCTTGGTAAGGAAGTTTTCTGGTCAATGCAAGTTGTTTTTCTGGTAATTCTTTGGTGAATCTCTGCTTTTGGTGATGCTTCAATTTGTTGGATGAACACAAGCACAGGGAGGTCGGGATTCTTACCTTTTTGTTGGGTGTTGGTGGATGTGCATGTCTGAAGTCTTAGTGGTAGCCTTAGAGCTGCACTTTTCCCTAGGACAGGTCATCGCTTTATTTCCTATCACCTTAGCAATGATGAAACACCTTCCTGTGAGGGTTATCTAGGGTTTCTCCTTGGCTTTCCCAGGTTAGTTTCTTAACTTAGGACTATTCTTCACTAGGATAACACTCCTACTTAGAAAAACTAGGTTACTTAGGGCTTGTACTAGGGTTTTCACACCTATTTTCTCACACATCTAGTCTAGGTTTAGTCTGAGGTTAGCTTTAGATTAGTGTTTTGATAGATTTTGGTTAGTTTTTAGCTGTGTTAGGGTTAATTTAGGTTATATCTTGCTACTGCTTCCATCCTCGCATCCATCCCTCTCCCCTCGGCTACACCCTTTACCTTCTTCTACCCTCTCGCAGCAAGGGTCTAAAATTTTCCTGGCTACAAGCCTTAACCCTCTCTCTATCCTTATTCCCTCTCTGCAACCCCTTGGGTGTATCCTGGAGCATTCCCAAATCCGCCCTCTAAACTTGCGCTTACCACTGGCACCCTAGGTTTCCTTCCTCGCATGAGTCTCAACCTATCTTTAACCTTCATTTGCTGTTCTTCCATTCACGGTGGCCCTCACTTTGTAGCTAGCAACGACCTATTCTATCGCCACCTCGGTTATCTCCACGTAATGAGTGCTTACAACACCCTCCGATTAGCCCGCTCTCCCTCCAACGTCTCCTCACCCGCTGCTCCTCCATGCACGGCTCGCATTGCAGTTACTACCTCCCGAAGCTGCTCCCTTCGCGTCACCTCTCCTCTGATGTTACTCCTCTCCCTAGGCCACACCCTTACCACCCTTCAAGCCACAAACCTCCTCACTGAAAATCCTCCTTCGCTTGCAGCCATCTCCACCACCTTGCCCAGGACTAACCCACACCATATCCTCCTCTCCGACCTCCTGAGCCGCTAAATCCTTGACCTTCGATGCAACCTTTCTCTTGTTTCCAACCATTGTTTCTCCATCACTGCATCAAACCCTCGCACGTTCCTCCCAAGGGCTTCTCCCTGTGCTCCCCACAACCCCATTTGTATCCAACCCATATATGACAGCTTCCTGACTGCTTCCATCTACAGGCTGCTAGCCTCCATAGGCCTCCTCTACACTCCCATAACCTCCGTCATTCCCTTGACATCACAGGCTTTTCCCAATTCGTCTCCCCCAGCCTACTACCAATCCGCTAGGGTTAGGTCAATGATTATTTGTTTTAAACTATGATTCATATTATCAAATGCATTAATACTTACATGAATATTGTGAATGTTTATTAATTTGCATGGTATTTTAAATATATGCATTAACTTGTGTTTGGTTTAATTGTTACATTGTGTATATTTATTAATGTTTTATTAATAGTATTTTAAAAAATCTTAATGTAACTTATATTCATTTTAATTTATTTAATTTATTTGCATCATATACTGCTGCATAACTTTTGAATGATAATTATTATGATAATGATCCGAAAATAATAAATTAGTGATAACTTTGTCATTAATTGCATATTATGCCTGTTTCTTACACATCTGCCACTTCATGTTCTTACAATCGACTCCATTAGGCACTGGTAATCAATACATATATATGCGAGATATATTTTTAGTGTCCTTACATGATACAAATAGGGATCTCCCCTAGGAGGTTTCGACTTCTAAAAAAGTTCGAGACAAGTGACTAAGGTGACAGTGGTCCCTTGTTCTGCATATGCTTACTGGAGACTATAACTACCATTTCAACTGGTAACAATCTCCAATGCTACTTCCTTTGGTTCCTTCAAGTTGTTTCGTTTTAATGGTAATGTCTATGCCTCTCACCTTTTTTCGTTGACAACATGTTGTTTTTCACTGATGGATCTCACATGTATGCTCTATTACTCAAATTGATATTGAGACTATTATGCTCAGCGACTGGCATGGTATGCAATAGATCGAAATCCTCAATGTCTTATATGAATTTGGATCCCGTGGAGGAAGTATGGCATTCAACTAAATTTCATTACATCTCCGTCAACATTGCTCTAGGTCTCAAATACCTAGGATTTATCATCAAACCTAACGACTATTCTTGTAAAGATTGGGCTTGGCTGACGGTTCGTATTGAAAAAAGGATCAACCTCTAGTGCAACAAATGGATCTCCCATGGGGGACGTCTGATCATGATCAACTAGATACTTGATGCCATCCCCGTCTTTTGGATTTCTTTATCTTTCGTCCCTGTAGACATATTACAGAGGATTCGAAAGCTTTAAAAACAATTTTTTGGGGAGGATCCAAAAAATATTTGGCTTTCCCTTGGATTGTGTGGCATAGGATCTCCTGCCCCAAATTACAGGGTGGCTAGGGTATCAAATACCTAACATGTTTTTCCAAGGACCTAGCTGCTAAATTCTCCTAGAAAATTCTTAAAGGAATGGGTCTGTGGAATCGTGTTATCTGCCAAAAATATATATCTCCTCTCACTATTGATGAATGGATTCGAGATAAAGGCAAGTCCTCTAAGAACATTTCAAACATCTGGAAGGCGATCATTAAGTCTTTCTATCTTATTGGTGGTTTGTTAGCATGGAAAGTCGGCAATGGAAAAAGCATATGGATTGGCCAAGATCCGTGGATCAGCTACATTGATTTTGTACGATTTCTTGCTGATATGATTCTCTCTTTGCTTGATCGCGATCTTATTCACCTGCATCAGACTCAAAATAGGCGATCAATCCTCTCCACAAGCAGTCTTGGTTATTAACAAATGAGCTTGATTTATCTAACAGGGAGAGTCTTATTTGGGATAGATACATATAGTCCCTCTTTGCTAGCAATGTTTTTCTGACTAATAAGGCCAACGCCGTACTTTGGGTTAAAAATGTTAAAGGAGTTAATTACGTCCCCAATCTGGGGTATCTGGCTCTCAAAGAGGAGGAAGACCCCTCCCCCCCCCCCACGAGCTGGTGGTGCGGGAACATCTGGAGATTACATTTCCCACTTAAAAACAAGATTTTCCTTTGGCTTGCGCTTGAGGGAAAAGTACCTATTTGGGACGTTTTGTCTCACAGGTTTAAAATTGGGCCTAGTAGATGCCTTTTATGTGCTTCGGCAACAGAAAATAATGCCCACCTCTTTATTACTTATCCTTATATCCTTGATATGTGGCGACATATCACTTTACTCACACGTACTTCCTTTGTCTATATCAACCTACAACAAGCGTGGCTTTCATGGACTAACTGTAATATATTCCTCATTACACAACTCTCCTGGCTTTCGTTATTTGGGGAGCTTGGCTTGCCAGGAACAAGGCGATTTTTAACGATGTCCTCATCCCTTCTTAGGTTTTTGCTGGAAAAAGTATTTGAATATTTAATGCTTTTCCTAAGGGTATCTCTTTCAAACCCGTTCATACTATCACAAAAACTCATTTAGATGACAGTTTTCCTTGGGCTTTCCTTGATGGTGCCTCACAGGGTAGGGCACGAACTAGTGGTGCAGGTGGGATCCTTCATCTTCCAGGCTCTCATTCTATCCATTTTGTTGCAATTCTAGGAGATGTTACAAATAATTCCGCTGAATTTGCAGCTATTAAACTCATTTTTCCTCTCTCACATTCACTTGGGATCCTGCTTATCCATATTTTTGGAGATTCAAAGCTGGTTATCGATTGCCTGAAACTTGGAAAGCTTCCATGGAGTATTTTCTTACTTCCTCTTTTTTAGGACATCTCTAGGTTCAATGCTCTCTTTTAGTGGATATCCTTCTCTCATATTTTTGGGAAAGCAATATCGAGGCGGACCTACTCTCCAAAAAATGTCTCCTATTGCCGCATTGTTTTATGGAAAAATGGGAGAATATCCATGGCACTATGAACTTTCTGGGAAAAAGTCATATTTGATTTCTCACAATATGTATTGACAAGATGTCATTTCACATGCTATTTTGAGATTGTTTTTGACTGCCACGCCATCTAAGTTGACTATTAGATAAGTTAAAGATTATGTATGTATATGATGTGTATCCTGAACATATGTATTTTGATAATGTACAACCTAGGAATCATATAAACAATATGACTTTATATCAATAAATCTATAATATTTTTTCTATTGAAAAAAAAACATTAAAATTTTCTTTATTAATAGATTCCGATATTCGAAGCATACAAAACATTATATATAAACTAAATACCATAAATTAATAAAATAAATAAACTAAATGCTTTAATCTATACAAATGGGCTAAAATTATATATATATATATACTTACTCCAAGGACCAAGAAGAGAGTATATAAAATAAATTAGAGAGTATATAAAATAAATTAAGAATATGGTTGTGAAGGGACAAGGTGACACATGATGATGGAAGGCATGATGGGTATACTAAGCACGATTTAATTTTTAATCATTTTTTAATTAACATGGAATTTTATCTAGGAATAAAAAAAACAATCAACATTTTATAATTTCATTTAGAAAATTAACAAGTTATATTTCTACTATGAAAAGGCACTCATAACCATTTTATAAGTTTAAGGCCTTTAATAGACAAAATCACTTTTCACAATTTCAAAGCCCCCACGCTAAAATTCTTAAAGTAGAATTGTATGTGTTTTAACAACACATTAGGGTTTTTTCATTATAAAATAAAAGTAGGAATTGTATGTGTTTTAACAACACATTAGGGCTTTTTCATTATAAAATAAAAGGGCCCTTTTGATTTAATAAAAAGTTTAATAAGACAGATTACGGACATACAACCTAGCCTTCCTCCACCTATACATATATTTATTCGCTAATTTATCGAATTGGTCAAAACATTATTAGTACTCTTTGCATGTATGGACTTTATTATTTATTATAAGAAAAGATTGATTAGGACTTCACTCATAAAGAAACTTACATCTATTCATAAATTTATTCAATAGTTGGATTAAGTAGCTTATATCTATTCATTGATTTATTCAATAGTTGGATTATGTCACTTTTGATAAGATGTTTTTTATTCATTATTTAAAAGGCATGTATTTATTTTATTTTAAAATATTAAAACACAATCTGAGTGGTGTATAAATGATTCTTCAATTAAAAAGTTACACAATATTATATTTCCTATGCCAAAGTTAACTAATTGAAAAGTTACACAATATTATATTTCCTTGCCAAAGTTAACTAATTGTTCCAAACAAAGTAACCTACTTTAGAGACAAATATTTCCTTTATCAAAGTTAACTAAAATTTACTATGTTCTTCAAACAAAATAACTTACTTTATTGACAAATTAATTATACAAACAAAGTAACCAACTTATTGACAAATATTTCCTTTATCAAAGTTAACTAAAATTTACTAAGTTCTTCAAACAAAATAACTTAGTTTATTGACAAATTAATTATATGATGTGCAAGTCAACCAGAACGTTTTTATGATTTCCATCAATAAATCTTAATCAAGATGTATTTAAGCAATATAAGGTACAACGATTATAAAACTAATCTCTGATATACACTTGTTACACTTGGGTTAATCTTGTTGATCCGCTCAAACAAATCCAAAATCTAAAATAATATCTAAATAGGTGATCCAACCTAGGTGCATGCTGGGAACAAGAGTCAACTGAATGAGTCGAGCACCGTTATGGTAGAAGCACAGTAAAAGAACAAGTAAAGCAAAAAATACACTATACCGACAAAAAGTATGTGCATGGACAATATGCAAGAATTTAGATCAATATCATTGATTGATGTATATTACAATAGTGTACATGTTTATATAGAATGTTGAGACGCTTGGGTGACTACCCGTTACTTTCAGTTACAAAAGAAGTTATGACGGTTCGGAAGTTCAACCGTCGTAGACGAAGGGAAGATAGAGAGATACTCAGTCGATGTTCGACAGTCGTCGATGTCAATAATGCATGTGGAGATGTTGTATGCCGAGTACGAAACTTGTCGAGATTGTCAAAGTCGGTTGTGTCGAGGTTCGGACTTGTCGAAGCCGATGTTGAACTTGTCGAAGCAGTCGAATAGTTGAAGTAGTCAAAGTGCTAGACTTTATCGAAGTTCGACAACAACCACTTATACTATGAAATGAGAACTCGACACAGTTCTCGTTTTACTCTCTCCTAATTTTAGTAGCTTTTTTTACCTCCGTTTCAAAAAGGGTTGATACCAGTGTCACACATTTTCATTTTGAGGCATTTTTTTGGGCCTTGGAATCATCTTTGTCGTAAAATATTTTTAATTTATACTTTCAAGTGTGTTTTTTAGAAATTTAACAAAATAACACACATTTAGAAGCAATTTATAATGAAAAACATATGCATTTTGCAATTTTTCTTTAAAATAAGACATTTTATGAACAAACTAAGACATTTTTATTAACAAAATTGTTAAAAATTCCAAAAAACAAAGACATTTAAAACCATTTTCAATGGATTTTCAGAGTTTTTTGTATAAAAAAATGCTACTATTTCATATTATTTTCCAAAAAGTGAAGCTTCACGTAAATTCAAGAAAAACTATACCATATATTTGTAAATTACATATTAAAAACATTATATATAGACATTTTATTTCTAAAATAAAGTTCGAAAGTCAAAACATTACTAATATATCTTATCAAAAAGTTGTCAAATTTAACATTTTTTTCAAGACATGAAACTAATCAACAATATCGTGCAGGCCAAATTCTTCATTGAAATTGGAATTTTATGGAGCTTGGATTTCTTCAGGGATATCAATGTCCTCTTCCATTGGGTCTTCTATGTCTCTAAGATGCCCAAAGTGCTCCTTTCCAAACATCCCTCTTAATGGGGGTTGAGGCTCTTTTGACATCTTCGCCACAAGTGTTTCACTAAACTCTCATTTCTTCAAACCAACTTCTTGCAATTCATATGGAAGAACTTGAATAACATTAATTCTTTGCTTGATGTAATTGCATTGTAGTGGATTATTATCAATGGATATGCAATTTCTCCCTTTTTGTAACGAGCATGCTATTGTTGTAGGCTAATCACCAAAAACAAAACAAAATTAGTTTAGTCAAATAGCATAAATATGCACACTTAAAAAAAAATTAATGAAGAATAAAAAATCATTAAAACTTGAAAAATGCTTTCATATGTAATATTGAAAATTTTCCCTGAACCCGAGAACAAAACTAAGACCTAATCTCTTTATCTTCAAAATGTATCTATGAGGTAACTAATCAACGCTTATGGATTTTGATAGATCTTTACAATCACTCCTTTCAAATCCCTTTGTTTATATGTTAAATTTTTAACCAGGACATTATAAGTCAACATCTGACTATATTTTCCTTCACTATTTTTATTTATTGAAACAGATTCATAAGTCTCATCTTTTATCCAAGTTGCAAGATGTATATTTTCAATATCACTGAAAATGAATCATTGGTAGAGCTACGTTTTCCTATAACAAAAATATATAAAAGATATTAAAAAACAAAACACACAAACAAAAATAATGTTAAAAAACTAAAGTTAAAAAAAAATGAAAAACAAAAGTATAAAAATGATTTTTTAAACTTCAATGTTTTAAAGAACAAAAATAAGCTAAACAAAAAACAAATAAACTAAACTAAAATAAAATAAGCAAAAAACAAATAAACTAAGCAAAATAAAATAAAACTAACCTAAACTAAATAAAAAAACACAAAAAAACGTAAACAAAACAACAAAATAACAACTAACAAATTTTTTAAAAAAAGTATGCAAACATTAACCAAGATGGAGTGTAAATGGGGGTAGGAAGCGGTGGCGTGATATCATTGTTTTTATGGCTAGAGTTCTCGTTCTTAGTATAAAGTTCTCGTTTCATAGTATAAGTGGTTCAACATGCCAACTATTGGTTGGATCATTCCTCCTTCCTCAAGAAACAATGGTCTCCATTGTGTATTCTTTCAGGTGAGGAAATGTTTTGGATATTTCAGTAGTAGAGTACCATTTTCCTTGTGTGGGGAGTTGTCCAACTTTAGCCACTTGAAACAAGGGAATGGAGTTCGTCCTTGTATGGCGTATGCGTCATCCCACAATGGTGTCACAAAGGAGAGGTTCCTGAACATCTGGATGGATGTCTTCAAGGTCAATTTTCTGCAAGTCGTTATGTTCCAACAATGGTGCATGATATGGTCAAAGTAGAGCTACATTTAAGACTGGATGTAGGCTAAGGTATGTAGGAATGTCGAGCTAAAAAGTGTTTTCTCCAATCTGTTTAAAGATACTGTATGGGCCAAGGAAGCGTTCCTTCTTTAGATGTAACCAGACTGAATCCCCAATTTGGAGTAAATGAGGAATACGATGCTTATTGTGTCGGGCCTTAGATTTTGCATTAGCTCGTTGTAACATTTCATGTGCTTGCTTCTAGATGTTGTAGATTTTATCTTTGAACTTTAATGCTTTCTCAACTTCTCGTCCTTCGAAGTCGATGTCATTCGACTTTGTCTAGGAACTGATCAAGTCGATAGGCACTGAGGGTTGAAATCCATAACATATCTCAAATGGACTATTTCCTGTAGAACAGTGTTGAGTACGATTGTAGTTGTGTTGTATGTATGGAAGGCTCTCATCCCATGTTCGATGATGCTTGTGGTTGTGCATGCGAAGCAATTGTACTACCAAGTGATTTACAACTTTTGTATGTCCATCTGTTTGCGGATGGAAGGCTGTCAACAAAGAAAGTCTCGTTTCAAGTTGTTACCAGAGATTTGTTAGGACTATTAATCCTCCCTTGTCCAAATTTGGTTATATGTCTAAATCAGGAGTCATGTCTAAATCGGGAGTCCATCCAGTCTATTTATAGTCATTAGCACCATTGGGTCCACTTGGCCTAATTGGGACACATGGTTCAGTTACTAAAGTGTGGGGAACACTAATTGAGGCTTACTGCCACTGATTGCACTATGATTGCATCAGTTTAGGAGCCTCTTATACCAATCCATACAATTTAGGAGACACTAGCAGTGTCAAAACCAACCAAGGTCAGTTCAGTTCAGTTAATGACTAGTCAAGATAAGTTAGGAGTTAGTTACATTCAGTTCTAGTCCTCTACATTCAGTTAGCGCTAGGTTTACATGGTTGCACTCAGGAGGGGTGCATTTCTCACCTACCACAGTTAGTTAGCCTTAGTCAACACTGAATGTAACACTTGAGTTGTGTTTTAGAGCTTCGATGAACTCCAGTTATGGTTTAGACAAGGTCAGTTAACCATTGAGTCCTCCAATAGTGATTTAGACAAGGTCTTAGTTACCTACAGTCAAATAGAGTCTATCCATTCGAATTTCCTCATGTGGATTCGAATTTCATGTGTCTATTAAAGCCATTGTACTTCATTGTAATTATTATCCGATNATTTTTGCACTGTTTCATTCTTCAATTGCTGAGTAAATTGTGTGATCTATTTTGTGAGTTGTGTGTTTGTCCACAGATCTATGTGCTCAATTTAATAATATTTTTCCAAAAGGTGCTGACAAATCTAGCATATATGTTGGAAATAATGGTCGTCTGGATGCCATAATTTTCCACGCATGTTCGAAGAAGAGTTGAGCAGTCTGTTGTGCTGTTGTAGTCTTCTTGCATGGTATGAGTATGTCGATCTTAGAAAATCTATTGACTACTTCTAAGATCATGTCATGTTGATGTTTGGTAGTAGGATATTATGTCAAGTGATCCATAGAAATATATTCCCATGGTCAACTAGGAACTGGGAGGGGTGTGTATAGTCCTTGTCATCGATTCAACGATTTAACAATGGAACAAACTACACATGATCGAAGTACTTGTTGACGTCAGATTTAAGTGAAGGTTAATAACAATAATTTTGGAGGATAACAAGTGTTTTTGTGACTCCAAAATGTCCTGTAGTCTTGTTGTAGTGTGTGTCCCAAATGAGCTTCTGTCGGTGCTCACTGTTTGGTATAGAAAGTTGTCCAATCTTGTATAGCAAGGTGTCCTTTAGGAAGTAGTAGGTAGTAGACGACATTTCAACCTGAAGTTGATGATGAATTGCAGAGAAGCCGCAGTCTACCGAATATAATAGTGGCAAAGTAATAGTGTCGTAACCCTGCATACTCATCACTGTATATAGTAGAGTAACAGGTGGTCGACTGAGACAATTGGTTGCGGCATTGGATTTTCCTTTTCGATACTTAATTACCAACTGAAATTGTTGCAGGTAATTAATCCACTTGAGTTGTCGAGTTGTCTATAGTTTCAACTAGGACAGGGCGAACTGTGAATGCTTATGGTCAGTAAGAGTGATCATTTACTTGCCAAGAATGTAGTGTCTCCATTGCTTAAGAGCTTGCATAATGAAGTATAGTTTTTTTCATACGTCCATAAGGTTTTATTTTTCCCAAAATGTATCCTATTTGAAAAAAGACCAGAATATTCTAGGAATATTTCATATTTTTGGCATAACATTTTAATCGTAACTCAAAATTGAGCATACTTTGGACCATTGGAAAGGTCTTGAAATTATATACAACTTTTCTGTTTTGAGTTTTTCCTCATTTATTACCATTTTTTTGGGGCGGGCATTTTAGTAACAAGGCATCTTTTAAATGATGCTTTGTTACTAAAATGCACGCCCCAGACAAACAGTAAGGAATTAGGAAAAACTAAAACTATAAAAGTTGCAGATAATTTCAAGACCTTTCCAATGGTCCTAAGTCCTCCCAATTACGAGTTACAAGCGAAATGTTATGCCCAAAATACGAAAGATTCTAGGAATCTTTTCACTTTTTGTTAAATAAGATACATTATAGAAGAGGGTAGAATGTTACATCGAATACTTCCTAACTATGTCGTTGAAAGTTTCAGAATGAAACGTGACTAGGTGACCTGTCTTAGTGATCAATGCGCCAAGGGCACTGTCCAATGCATCCATCTCAATCTCAAAGGGCTAATGCAAATAAGGTAACACAAGTACTAGTGCAGTACAAAGCTTGTTTTTGAGTTGTTCAAAAGCTTGTTGTTGTGTTAGTGTCCATTTGAAGACAATTTTCCCATTTCCTTTAGTCAACTAATTCAAAGGCCATGTGATGTGACTAAAGCCAAATATGAACCGTTGATAAAAATTCGTGAAACCAAGAAAACTTCTTAGTTCATGAATAGTTTGAGGAATGGGCCAATATTTGAGGATATGTACTATTTCTGGGTCGATATGAATGCATGCAGAGTCAATTACATACCCCAAATATTTGATGTTGGTCATCGCAAATGAGTATTTTCCCATGTTTAGATATAGTTGTTGTTGCTAGAGAGTGTCGAAGACTTGTCGAAGTTGTCTGACATGTTCTTCCAATGATTGACTGAAAATCAAGATATCGTTGAGATAGACAATGACACACTTGCCGATGAAGGGTTGTAGAAGGTCATCCATATATCTCATGAAGGTTGCAAGTGCATTGGTTAAGCTGTAATGCATGACTAACCATTCAAAAAATCCTTCCTTGGTCTTGAAAGCCATTTTCCATACATCTATTGACTCGATCGGAATTTGATGACATCCTGACTTAAGGTCAAGCTTCGTAAAGAACTTGGCACCTTTCAGACAGTCGATGAGTTCATCTCACCTTGGAAGAGGGTATATGTCCTTCACTTAAATTTTGTTGAGAGCTCAATAGTTGATGCACGTGCGCTAAGTCCCGTCTTTCTTTAGAACTAGGACGACTAGACTTCCACAAGGAGAGGAGCTGGGGCAGATATGACCTTTGTTGATCAAATCCTAGATTTTCCTGTGAATCTCTTCATTCTCGAGAATGGATTTTTTGTAAAAAAATGCGTTAGGTAATGAAGAACAGGAACAAGTTCAATGGATTTTTTTACCTGATAATGCAGAGGTACTCTGTTAGGTTCTTAAAATATGTTCCGGTAGTCCTCAAGAATGTGGTCGATCTGTTGATGTTATCAGGAGCTACGCTAGTTGGTGAGTCGACTTGCTATTGCAGTCTTCCTGGAATGCTGAGACTTTATCATAATTAGTGTGAACTTATGAGGATGATTGATAAGTTTCTTTGTTTGTTTGGAAATTATCATAGCAACCGTTGATGTGGGTTGTTGCTCTGGTATGCCGTACCATTGATTCCAAATTTTGAAAATCACCTTTTGAGGTCGTGATTGATATGTACCGTGTCGATCCATAAGTAAGGTTTTCCAAACAAGGCGTCGACTACGAAAAGTGGCGCCACATCACATATTACTTCATCTTCAAAAGGCTTAATGAAGTAGGTGAGTCTGCACTCACATGTGATTCTTAGTTCTTGTCCATCCTTCATCCAACCAATATTGTAAGGTTGAGGATGTGGAGTGGTGACAAGACCTAATTTCTACGCAAGATATTCAGAAACGAAGTTCTTCTAGCTACCATTATCCACAATTAGACGTAATGGATTTTTTTAAACCCATATTCGTGTATGGAACATGCACTCTCGTTCCTCCTCATCGACGATAGTCGAGGCTGTCGGAGTGGTCAAAGTCGAAGCCAAGAGGGTTGATGCATATGGATCAAATTCTACCAAGGTTTTCAGTCAAGTCAGATGTCGACAAATTTTCCAAAAATGTCTTTTGAGATTTGCATTCTTACGTATCATGCCATGCTGAATTGTGATAATCATACCATTTCCCGGTAGGACTTTTTTGTTGCGATCCTTCTAGTGTTTATGACAATTCTTCTTCTAATGATCGGGCTTTGGCGGAGTCAGCTGAGAAGGGTGCTTAAACTTGTCGAAGTCAGCTGGTGACTTCTTGTCGGATCTTTGACCTATTGGCTTGTTTGCGAAATATTTTTTTCCTTTTTGTTTATCTTCAAGCTTGTTGGCGTAATGAAATGCATTCACGAGCGTACTGAAAGTAATAAACTCCATCTCTTGCTAAATGTACGGGGATAATCCATTGATGTACTTCAGGACAAGCAATTTCTCTTCTTCTTGGACGCCAAGTCTAGCCATGAGTCGACATAACTCATTGATGTAACTCTACACGGACTGGTCGTTCCATTGCCTTAGTTGCTACTACATCTTATACTGTTGTTCAAGATACTTGGGTGGGTAGAAATCCTTTCGGACATGTTCGAAATTTTTTACCCATGTGTCTATGGGGTCGCCTTCTTTTTCCATCTTTATTGATAAATTTTTCCACAAGCAATGTACGAAGGTTGACATCTTTAAGGATGCAATGGTGATCTTTTCTGCTTTGAAGAGTTGATTCATAGAGTAATACGATTCCAATTGTTGTACCCAATTATCAATAGATTACGCATCAATCTTGCCTTCAAGGTTCAGTATGTCCATATTCATTTGCACTTTGAAGGGGCTGATTTTATTAGAGTGAGATTGCGTCGAGCATTCTCTGCAGTTCTAAGCGAATCACAAGAGAATCTCTTTGAGCTGGGGGGAAATTTCGGTCTGCTGGCGAGCCAATGTGTTATCTATGAGTTGCTCTGTCTCGTCTGTTGCATGTATATTGTCTACTTCTTTGTCCATCTTTTCTGAAATCGAAGGAACTGTCTACTTGTATTGCTGAGTTTGCAAGCCTGTTTGAACATGTATAAATTAAATAACTTCGATGAAAGTGCTTATGTAACTTAAGATTTGAATCTAGATCAAACTCTGACACCAATGATCCAGGTCGTGCCCAGGTGCATGCTAGGGACAACATTCGACTGAATGAGTCGAGCACTGTTATGGCAGAAGCATAGAAAAAGAACAAGTAAAACAGGAAATACACTATATCGACAAAAAATATGTGCATAGACAATATGCAAGAATTCGAACCAAACACTTATTTTCAATGAAAGATGGATCAATATAACTGAATGAGTTGATAAAGTAAATTGATTGATGTATACTACAATAGTGTACATGTTTATATAGAATGCTGAGACGTTTGGGTGACTACCCATTACGTTCGGTTACAAAAGAAGTTATAACGGTTCGGAATTTCAACCATCGCAAACGATTGAAAAATAGAGAGATACTCCATCGATGTTCGACAGTTGTCGATGTTGACAATGCATGTTGAGAAGTTGTATGCCGAATGCGAAACCTGTCAAGGTTGTTAAAGTCGGTTGTGTCAAGGTTTGGACTTGTCAAAGTCGATGCTAAACCTGACGAAGTAGTTGAAGTACTAGACTTTATCGAAGTTCGACAACATGTCAACTGCTAATTGAATCAATAGGCATCTAAACTGAATACCATATATAATAAAATAAACTCAATGAAATGATTTAAGCTATACAAATGCGCTAACATTTTATATATATACTTACTCCAAAGGCCATGAAAAGAGTGTATAAAATAAATTAAGAATATGATTGTGAAGGGAACAAGGTGACACATAATGATGGAAGACATGATAAATGTACTAAGCACGATTTAACTTCTAATCATTTTTTAATTAGCAAAGAAATTTGTGTAAGAATTAAAAATACAATTTTTTTCAAGCTATACAAATGGGCTTAATATTTTACATATATACTTACTCCAAAGGCTATGAAAAGAGTGTATAAAATAAATTAAGAATATGATTGTGAAGGGGACAAGGTGACACATAATGATGGATGTACTAAGCACGATTTAACTTCTAATCATTTTTTAATTACCAAAAAAATTTGTGTAGGAATTAAAAAAAAAGCAAGCAACATTTTATAATTTCAATCAGAAAAATTAACCAGTTATATTTTAGACAAAAATCACTTTTCACAATTTCAAAACCCCACGCTTAACTTCGTAAAGTAGGAACATGTGTTTTAACAAGACATTAGGGCTTTTTCATTATAAAATAAAAGGGCCATTTTGATTTAATAAAAAGTTTAATAAGACGGATTACGGACATACAACCTAGCCTTCCTCCACCTAGACATATATTATTCGCTAATTTATCAAATTGGTCAAAACATTATCATACTTTGCATGGATGGACTTTATTATTTATTATAAGAAAAGATTGATTAGGACTTCACTTGATAAAGAAACTTATATCTATTCATAAATTTATTCAATAGTTGGATTAAGTAGCTTATATCTATTCATTAATTTATTTAATAGTTTGGATTAAGTAACTTTAGCTTATATCGATTCATTAATTTATTTAATAGTTTGGATTCAGTAACTTTTGATAAGATGTTTGTTAATAATTATTTAAAAGGCATGTATTTATTTTATTTTAAAATATTAAAATGCAATGTGATTGGTGTAAAAATGATTCTTCAATTAAAAAGTTACACAATATTATATTTTCCTTTGTTAAAGTTAACTAATTCTTCCAAACAAAATAACTTAACCTATTTTTTTTTCCGCATGAAAAAAGTTATATTCTTTTTTATTAATCAAAAGCCCTGGTAGAGACCGATGGGATAGCATCCATTACAAAACTGTATTATAGTAGCTCGACATCATATCAAAATAAGTCTAGAAAACAAAACACACTCCAAAACATAGACCTAGAACAGGGCAAAAACAGTGAATAGGCCTCTACAATCCCACATAAATAATGGCTAATTCAAGTTCTAGCTAAGCTAAATTGAAAAGATGATAACAAAACAGGCCAAAAATAGTCGATAAACCTCTGCGGTCCCCCAGAAAAAGGTTGATTTGGCCTAATTTGTAAAGATGTTAACAGTAGTTTCATGGCATAGTGTGCCACCCTCAAATTCTTGCACGATGAGATGGCCAACATGTAGTTCCAGTGCCCTATTAGAAAAGACTATATGCCATCAGATTGTGCTCATAGAAGATGTGTCGGCAACTGAAGGATAAGAACACCCTAACGAGGATATCAATCCTATTGCACCAGTGATCGAGATTGAGTACATGTAATTGGTTCCTTCCATTAATCCGATCCACCACCATCTTAGAATCTCCAAATGCCCGAAGTTCAGGTAAACCCATGGTTTTTGCTACAAATAAAAGTCCACAAATAGCCAGCATCTCGGCTCTGGAGTTGGTGTTGAGGCCACACCCTGACTGAATCAAGAAATAATGGTCTCTGTCTATGTATAATACTGCTCCCGCACCCCCAATCCATGAAGATGCAACGCCATCAAAGGAACCCATGGCCGCATGTATTTCGGGTCCTATGCCAATATTTGTACGTTTTCCAATGCGGTGTGTCATAGGATAGCTCTCGACTAGATCCTATACCTTTAATACTGCGTAATGTGTGGATGGATGTCTATCACTGAACACCAGTTCATTTTGTACACAACCAGATAATCTAGTTACAAAAAAATAGTAAATAGTTCATTTCTGCTTAACCTAACCTACTTTATAGACACATAATATTTCCTGTATCAAAGTTAACTAGAATTTACTACGTTCTTCAAACAAAGTAACCTACTTTTTTGACAAAGTTCTTCAAACAATGTAACCTACTTTATTGACAAAATACTTATGTGATGTCCAAGCCAATCATAACACTTTCATGATTTTTCATAAGTTAGGCAAGATGTATAGCCTTGTAACCTTTGCATCCAAATAGGGTTTATAGGTAGAGGCGCTTAAAACATTAAAACATGACCAATCTATCTTTATGATAAAACAAGATAAGCACATCAAAGCATATTAAACATAAGTTACAACAAGGCAGGCATGACATCGACATTTGAAAGCAAGTAATTTATCACAAGACTTAAAAAATGTTTCTTAGTCTAGTGTCATATGAATGGAGTGAACATATTTCCAATTGTTTAGTAACAGTTTTATAAATTTTAGTTATAGGCTAAGTCATAAGATTGTTAATGAAATGCAAGGTTTACAATATTTTTCTTAAAAGCTATGTAAAACCAAAGCTATTTAAAAGCAGATTAAGTCTTAATCTAAACCCTCTGTAACAACTTTTTTATTATAGACTTTTTGAAGTTGTTACATCCACAAAAGGCAAAGATCTACCACAGAAAATTGTAGAGTGCTGAAAGGTTTTAACATTACAGGAAAGTAAACACAGATCTCCCATGGAAATTTGTATAGATTGCAGCTCAGCAAACATTACACCAAAATTTGAAGGCATGATTTAGAATAACAGTAATCAAAATTTATTAGATAATCCATCGATAATTACAGAATTTATGCAACTAAAATTAAACATCGATCAAGAAAATGTCCTAAATGGGCTTTCAAATTTCGGTCACTTGACAGCTTCATACACAAAATCGGGTTCTCAGATCTCAAAGATCCTGAGTTTGTAAACTAATTCATAATCCGTTCGGACCAGTCTATAATATTATATAAATCATACACAGAACAAAATAATCTCCTGATCCAGAACCAACCAGCGGATCTCTGAGAAATTTTCCTCAGACGAACAACAATAAAAGAGGAA
Source organism: Pseudotsuga menziesii (assembly GCA_001517045.1). Lineage (NCBI taxonomy): Eukaryota > Viridiplantae > Streptophyta > Pinopsida > Pinales > Pinaceae > Pseudotsuga > Pseudotsuga menziesii. The sequence goes on along the minus strand of LPNX010010297.1, from coordinate 219,204 downwards.
AAGAGGAGTTCATGAGATCATAAATGGAGAAGCCCTCTCCGAGACCTGTCATTACAAATCCCAATATACAGAGCCATTCTGTTCGGTGGGATATTCGCCAAGACTCTGCGCGGCTTTGCAATTGCGTCGCTTTTTGAATAATCAATCCTTTTATTTTGACAGCAAGTATTGTCGGGCTTTCGGGATCTGTGCTGCCCTGGGTTCAAGGCCAGAGCGTGCCTCCTCCTGTATGCTACATTGTCACCAGACGGTTCCACTACATCCTCAGAAAAACGCACTTTCTTTACTAAATTCCTCTTCTTATCTGTTCATCACACAACATTTAGTCACTCACTCACTCATGATCTCTGCCAAATCAAATCAAGAACTGCAAACATTATTAGTAAATCAAATCAAGAACTGTAAACATTACTAGTAAATCAAATCAATAACTGTAAACATAATTAGTAGCAGGCGAATCCACCATACCTGGAGATGACTGAGAGCCATTAAAAGGCGCTGTTGGGGCAAACTTCCATAATCCCTCGGAACCAAGCTTTCCATAATCTCTTTTACCCAAATTCATCCTCCATGAGATCCGTGTTCCTCCTTTTGTGTGCTGCTGTACTCCACAAGAATGAGATTCAAGACCGCCCCCCTGGGAAGAAGAATCTTTCTTCAACTCCAGCAGTTTCTGGCGGCCCAGCACCAACAACATAACACTGCAGCCAGAGACTGCTATGACAGTTATAAGCCCAATTCCCTGAGAGCCCAGCATCACTGTCATTTCTCAGCACTGAAACGTTACAGAAACCCGGTAAAACAGAAAAGCTCAACAAATCTGATAACAGGGATTGAAACGCACTGGCAAGTTCCAAAAATACCAAAACAGAGGGAATATTAAATGACAAAAGCAAAACAGAAAAGAACACACTAGAACGGTAAGTTCATATACTAATCAAAAATAAAACGAACCCAATTGAATGAAGATCGCAGACTCTAAGAAAGGCGCAGTATTTGTTTTAAATAACCCCAAATTCCAAATAATCTATACAAGCCGCCCATGTGTCAATCCTGCAATGGCTGCAGTCTGCAGGTCGCTGTCTATACCACTTTATATTTTTATTATCTAACACGAATCCGCGGAACGGAACATGCTGTTCCAGATCGCAATAACAACGCCATAACACTGGACTAACTGCCGGTGGAGTCCCGTTTGCTGCAGTCTGAACAAGAGGGAACCAGACATTTCTTGCCCCAGGGGCTAGAGCTGTCGATTCTTTCATGCTCCTCTGCTTGTTTCTTTCCCGTTGGTTCTTCTTTTGCATTTCCTCCCGTTTCTGGAGGGCTAGATTTCTTTGTCTTTCTCCGCCGACGACGGTCTTCTCCTCTATTTCTTTCTCTTTGACGGAGCCGGCGCTTGTTTCTTTCTTGTTGGCTCTTCTTTTACATTTCCCTCCCGTTTCTTTTACATTTCCTCCCGTCTCAGGAGGGCTAGATTTCTTTGTCTTTCTCCGCCGACGGTCTTCTCTTCCATTTCTTTCCCTTTGACGGAGCCGGCGCTTGTTTATTTTCCGTTGGCTCTTCTTTTACATTTCCTCCCGTTTCTAGAGGACTAGATTTCTTTGTCTTTCTCCGCCGACGGTCTTCTCTTCTATTTCTTTCTCTTTGACGGATCTGCTCTCTTCTATTTCTTTCTCTTTGACGGATCTGCCGCCAGCTCTTCTTCTCGGAAAGATGGAAAAAATTAGATGCCTAACTTATAATTTAAGATCCGCGGACAGCGTCCTTTCCCGGAACGAACGGGTGTTGTTAGGCTTTCTGGAACAAGTGGCTGACATCAACTGTAGAGGAATATTAGGACTTTTGACGTGAGTGTCTCGCTCGATCTCTTCTCTACATTTTTTATTTAATTTTTCTTTCCCTTTCAGCGCTGAGTGGGTTAATTTGTTCGACGTGTCAATCTGATATTGTTCCATACGTAATGCACAGTGAAGAAGGATTCGATGTTGGGGCCTGGGGGCATTGATTGTAAAGCTCGCCACTGTACGACTTTAGGTTTGCTTGAGTCGCTTGTAGTAGGAAGACAAATCTGTGTTGTGCACAGAGTCTGTTCAGTAGATTCCATGTGGCATGGCACGTTTTGGAGTCAGTTAAAGTTAGATGGGACAGAGACGCTGAAAAGTTGGGATGGTTATCGGATTTAATGGCAATACAAGTTTATCCAAACAATTAAATACCATGAATAAAAAAGATATTTCCAAATTGTTTTCCATTACATAACTATCTCTCAACCATTTGATCTCTATCGACATGATCCAGCTACAAACTATGTGAATGCCTAGTTGCGCTGAGAGGTGCTCTTCAGCCCAGTATGGGAGAGATCTTGTAATGTTACGTAAAGTTATTTTTATTAATAACAAATAATTTTTTTAATTATAGGCCAAAATAAATTTTACTTAAATGGTTTTAAAACCATGTGCAAGGCCAACATTTTGTTGAGGATCATTCAAATTTTTATTTTTTATTATTTTGTTAGGTAGGAACATTACAACATATCCCACATATTGTGTTTTTTTCATGACCCACATTTTCTTTACAGATAATAAAATTTTTACTTTTTTATTGTTTTGTTAGGTAGGAAAATTACAACATTTTCCCCATATTAGGTTTTTTTTCGGTAGACATTTATTTTGGCCTATAATTAAAAAATATATTTTTTATTAATAAAAATAACTTTACGTAATGTTACATAACGTTACAAGATCTCCCCATCCTGGGCTGTAGAGCGCCTCTCGGCGCAACCAACGTGGATCCAAATCCTAGGCTCTATCAAGCGCTTAGAGGGATCAAATCTCTTTTTAGGTATCCATTGATTTGATTCAAACCGAAAGACACATCTTTTTAGTTAAGGTCCACATATAATATTATTATTATTAATATTTAATATTATTTATGGTAGACATATAGTATTTATTATTATTTTTTATTTTGTTAAGAACTAACATTACAACATTTCTCCATACATGGTTTTAAAACCATATGCAAGGCTTTGCACATTGTCTTAAAACCATTTGCAAGGGCTTCCTAAACCATGTAGAATAAAACCATGGGTTGTTTAGGAGGCCTTGCACATAGTTTTAAAACCATGTGCACATGGTTTTAATGCACATAGTTTTAAAACCATGTGCAAGGCCAACATTTTTTTGCGGATAATTCAATTTTTTATTTTTTATTATTTTGTTAGGTAGGAACATTACAACATCTCCCCCATATTGTGTTTTTTTTGTTGATTCACAATTTTTTTACGGATAATTAAATTTTTACTTTTTTATTGTTTTGTTAGATAGAAATATTACAACATCTTCCATTTTTTTTACGGATAATTAAATTTTTATTTTTTATTGTTTTGTTAGGTAGGAATATTACAACATCTTCCCCATATTAGGTGGTTTTTATGGCCGACATTTATTTTGGCCTATAATTAAAAAAATATTTGTTATTAATAAAAATAACGTTACGTAACGTTACAAGATCTCTCCTATACTGGGCTGTAGAGTGCCTCTCGACGCAATAAACCAGCGTAGATCCAAATCCTAGGCTCTATCAAGTGCCGAGAGGGATCAAATCTTTTCGTAGGTATCCATTGATTTGATTCAAACCAAAAGACACATCTTTATTTAAGGTCCACATATAATATTTAATATTATTTATGGCTCACATATAATATTTATTATTATTTTTTATTTTGTTATGAATTAACATTAAACATTTCTCCATACATGGTTTTAAAACCATATGCAAGGTCCTCCTACAACCATGGGTTGTTTAGGAGGCCTTGCACATGGTCTTAAAACCATTTGCAAGGCCCTCCTAAACCATGTACAATAAAACTAGGGGTTGTTTAGGAGGCCTTGCACATGGTTTTAAAACCATGTGCAAGGCCCTCTTAAACCATTTACAATAAAACGATGGGTTGTTTAGAAGGCCTTGCACATGGTTTTAAAACCATAAACCATGTGCATAGTTTTAAAACCATAGTTTTATGGTGCATAAAACTATGATTTTAAAACCATGCACATGGTTTATGGTTTTAAAACCATGTGCAAGGCCAAAATTTTTTATTATTTTGTTAAGTAAAAACATTAGAACATCTCCCCCATATTGTGTTTTTTTCCTCACCCATATATTTTTACGGATAATTAAATTTTTACTTTTTTATTGTTTTGTTAGGTAGAAAGATTACAACATCTCCCCCATATTAGGTTTTTTCTGGCCGACATTTATTTTGTCCTATAATTAAAAAAATTATTTTTTATTAATAAAAATAACGTTATGTAACGTTACGTAACGTAACGATACATAACGTTACGTAACGTTACAAGATCTCCCCCATACTGGGCTGTAGAGCGCCTCTCGGCACAAAAATGTTGGCCTTGCACATGGTTTTAAAACCAGCATAGATCCAAATCCCAGTCTCTATCAAGCGCCGAGAGGGATCAAATCTTTGGAGGTACAGACCTCTTCTTAAGTATTGCACTCAACTATCAACTTTAATGTGATTCAGACCAAAAGGCATATTTTTTTATTTAAGGTCCACAAATAATATTTTTATTATTAATATTTAATACTATTTATGGCTGCATATAATATTTTTTATTTTGTTAGGAAAAAACATTAAAACATCTCCCCATACATAGTTTTAAAACCATGTGCAAGGCCCTCCTAAAATCATGGGTTGTTTAGGAGGCCTTGCACATGGTATTAAAACCATTTGCAACTACCTCCTAAACCTTGTACAACAAAACCATGGGCTATTTAGGAGGCCTTGCACATGGCTTTAAAACCATCTGTAAGGCCCTCCTAAACCATGTACAATAAAACCATGGGTTTTTAAGAGGCCTTGCACATGGATTTAAAACCATGTGCATGACCAACATTTTTTTTGCAGATAACTCAATTTTTTATTTTTATTATTTTTTATTATTTTGTTAAGTAGAAACATTACAACATCTCCCCTATATTGTGTTGTTTTTCTCACGGACATATTTTTATGGCAGATAATTAAATTTTTTATTTATTTTTTATTATTTTGTTAGGTAGGAACATTACAACATCTCACCCATATTAGATTGTTTTTGTGGCCGACATTTATTTTGGAAGATAATTAAAAGTTTTGTTTTTTATAGCTGACATCTATGTAACGTTACGTAACATTACAACGTTACGTAACGTTAAAACGTTACATAACGTTACAAGATCTCTCCCATACTGGGCTGTAGAGCACCTCTCGGCGCAAAAAACCATAAACCATGTGCATGGTTTTAAAACCATGCACATAGTTTTTATGCACGCATAAAAACTATGTGCAAGGCCTTCTAAACAACCCATCGTTTTATTGTATATGGTTTAGAAGGGCCTTGCATATGGTTTTAAAATCACGTGCAAGGCCTCCTAAACAACCCATAGTTTTATTGTACATGGTTTAGGAGGGCCTTGCAAATGGTTTTAAGACCATGTGCTAGGCCTCCTAAACAACCCATGGTTGTAGGAGGGCCTTGCATATGGTTTTAAAACCATGTATGAGGAAATGTTGTAATGTTAGTTCATAACAAATTAAAAAATAATAATAAATATTATATGTGCGCCATAAATAATATTAAATATTAATAATAAAATATTATATGTGGACCTTAAATAAAAATATTTTTCTTTTGGTTTGAATCAAATCAATGGATATCTACGAAGAGATTTGATCCCTCTCCGCGCTTGATAGAGCCTAAGATTTGGATCTACGCTGGTTATAAAACAACTCATTATTTTATATACAAAAATCTTTTATATATATATATATATATAAGATAAAATACAATGAAAAAGAATACTCTTATATATATATAAGATAAAATACAAAGAAAAAGAATACTTTTATATATATATATATATAAAGAAAAAGAATAGAGCACTCTATGAAACAACATAAAGACATTTAAGCTAGAATTTAGCTCACTATTTATTGAATTTTTTTATTATTTTATATAATTTTAAATTTAAGAAAATTTGATTTTTTTTAAAGAAATTGAATTATTATAAAATCAATTTAAAAGTTAAATTATAATTTAAAATTTATTTATCAAACAAAATAATTTGTAAAAATCCATTTTTGTTAATTAAACAGTGTTAATATTTTTTTATATATAATTTTTTTATTAAAATATATGATATAAATAAATATATTTTTAAGTTTATTTACTTATAATACCTAAATAAAAGATATGTATAAAACCTAAAAAAATTATTAAAAATATAATATAAATACATTTATCTCCAAGTTTATAGCTTACCTAAATAAAAATATTTATAAAACCTTCAAAAAATTAATAAACGCATACACCAACCAGTGATAGAAGGTTCTCGTAGTAGTTGTGGAAATTATACGAGAGTTACACATGCCACACCCCACTCACATTGAGAATATTTGGTACTTTACACAAAACCTGCTAAGTTCAATAGTTTTTGGTAGGATAGATATATGATAACTTTATGGCATAATTTCCGGGCCCATCGGGCATAACTGCTTAGCAGCCATGATTTAGCACACCTGTCTCCCCCCTCTCTATATATCAACCAACCAACCAACTAGTGATCAAGTTAATTTTTACATAAAATAAAATACTATTTTCTTAGTAATAATTATTATTGTGGAGACTTCTCTTCTTGACTTCAAAAATTGGTATCTTGTTTTTTCACATTCTTAGTAACTCTAAAGTGAAAGTGATTGTGGATATTGGATAGGTTTGAAGAATTTCAAGATAAGCAATTGGATAGGTTTGAAGAATTTCAAGATACCACTCTGTTGTAATCAAGCTCTTTGGTTGTGTTTTTATGTCAAAATATTTTATTTTGTTTGTTTTTGAAATGATGACTATAATTGGTTTAGTTAGTTAGACTTTTTTTTATTATCTAAATAATTTGGAGAAGCTAGATGCTGAAAGGTTTTACTAGATCCATTTTTATGAGGTAGGGTAGGGAGTGATACTAAGATATGTGGAGAAAAATATATGTAATAGAAGTTCAATTTCTGAGATATGTGTCTTTCTTGTTGAGAGGAAGTGTTAAATGTACAACATCATGAGTCATTCTCCAAACTTGTGCGGTATCAAGTCAACGACTTGTGTTGTATCAAGTCAAAAACTTGTGTTGTATCAAGTTAAGTACTTGTGTTGTATCAAGTCAGAAACTTGTGTTGTATCAAGTTAAGTACTTGTGTGGTATCATGTTAGGACATTGAGTGATATCAAGTCCTATCTATGTCCTCATGTATTGAGGTGGATGCCTGTATTGTGATCTTGTGTTGTATCAAGATTGGAGTCTTGTGTTGTATCGAGACTGTGGACTTGTGTTGTATAAGTTTAGACTTGTGTTGTATCAAGTCAATGATTCTCATAGATGGTACTCTATGAGAATGGATCTCCAATTGTGGAGATGATTTTGTGTTGTATCAAGATTGAAGTCTTGTTTTGTGTCGAGACTGTGGACCTCCATTTGTTGAGGTGGTTATACTATGCGATGTATTGCTAGTCATGGACACTGAGTGCTATAAGTCTCCTTTAGGGCTTAGCTACCCCTAGAGTGAATTACGTTAGCATATGACTATATGGCCCGAGGTAATATATATGATCATTAATATGCATGGAATAATTCTTCTGAGTATGATATGATAAGATGGATCAATAATACACATATGTACCATACATTAATTATTTAATGACATTGAGATAAAGCATAGAGAAAGAGAATTCAAATTGCCCATGCAAATATCTTAGTGAACTCAAGTTAAAAAGCTTCAGTAAAATATGAATGCCTCAGTTAAGCCTAAAGTTGTAAATAACAAATGTGTCAATTAAAGAAGGAACATCTCGTTGATTCATGCAAAGTGTTTGTGTGGGTGACACTGACTGTGAAGTACCAAATACATTTAGTTAGTCTCCTAAATTTATGGTCATGCATTCAGTTGAAGATTGAGTTCAGTTCAGTCAGTTCCCAATCAGTGCAATGAGTTCACATTTAGTTCAAGAAGTTCAGTTCAGTTCAATGCAGTTCACTTCACTTCACATTCAGTTCATATCAGTTAGCATCTAGTTAAAGCTAAATAAAGAAGGAGGGTGCATATCTTGTGGATGCAAGGAATCTGAAGTATCAGTTGGGAACTAGAGTTTAGGAGGGTGTTAATTTTTGCATGAGAGGAGTTCTAGTGCATGCTACTCTCAGTGAATGTTCCATGTATGATCTCAATGTGTTTACTAAGCCTCCAATTCACCCCCTTCTACATGCTAGGTTGTTTTGGCTTGTTATTAATATGTGAGGCATATGGCAAGTTCAAACAGTTTGCATTCAATTGTTTTTGCCGCGGTTTCTTTAGATCTCTCTTCTCTATTATTGTGGTGACATCTCTTATCAGGAAATATGTTGATGTGTTTTAAATCATTCTCTGCAAATCTATCCATCATACTCAAAGTATTGTTGTGTTTTTCATCCTCCGTGTTTGGAGGGTTTTCCTAGGGTACATCTTGTCTCTTATGGTGATTGTTTTATGTAGCTAATTAATTCTTGAATATCCATATTTACTAATATAAAGAATGATATGTGTTTGATTTAAAGATTCATAAATGACTGATATAAAGTTGATTATGTGGCTGATATAAAGTTTCTTATGTGGCTGATTTAAAGTTCATAAAGTGTTGAAATTGTTTGCTAAAAGTTTTGAAGTTTAAGCAACCTCGATTTTGCTCAAATGTTAACATTATGCTCGTGAGTACATCAAACATATCGATGACACACTAGGTGTAGCGATTTGGGACGAGCAAGGGGTAAAGACAAAAGGGAAGTGGAGCTACTCCAAATGAATGGGAAAATGCACATGATAAAGAGAAAGTGACTTATTGTTTGTAAAATTTCTATAGAGTAACTATTCATATTGAAGTTCATAAAGTATATTTTGATCTCATATGTACTATATGTTGGTTTTATTTCATGAATATATTAGTAAATTTAGAAATTGATTTAGTTAAAAAAATCATTCTTTACAATGCGGAGGTAACCGACTCATGGGTTGCAATGTATGAACATAAGAGGAGGAAATGGGACAGTGGCAGGAAATAATTCAAATTGTTGGTATGGATCCTACCTTTGGTTATAAAAGCCATCATTCCTTTGGTCAAATGAAGCATCCTAAAACCCAATTGTAACACCCCGGATTTGGCCCCATTTGCATTAATGTATATGATGTAAATATTACATGGAATCATGACATGGAGCTCAAGGCCAAGGCCCTGTCATTGATTAGTGTTTGGTGTATAGGCGAACATGGCTGATTCCTATGGTTCATGTGCTAAGTCAAGCGCGTTTGTAAACAACATGTAAATATGCAATTTAATGAAAAACCCACAACCACCTATGTCAATGCAACGAAAAATGAGATGGGGGCATGATTTTCCTAAGGATAAGGGGGGGGGGAGGATGCTAACCTTGAGCCAGTTTGGGGAAAATCCATGTGTCATGGGGAAATCTCCATCAAAACTATCAACTACCCTTTTTCTTGTCTTTCTTCCCAACGATTTATTTCTGCCAAAATGTGGTTGAGGTAGTTATTACATGGAAGGGAAAGAGTATGAGAAAATTCTAATTGGGCAGAGCACCCAATTTTTGAATACCATGTTTTGACTGCATGGAAAGAAAACGCCTAGCACGGTACGCCATTTTTCTCACGCATTCACATTTTCGTTTACTCTCACGTTATTGGAGAGCTACAGAATGTTCTGGTCATTCATCCATATTATTCATTCGCAAAGAAGCTCTAGGGGCAGTTGAGTTCTTCTGGTGTGTATCCTTCACGTTCTGCGAGTATGTTCATTTGTCGAGACTGATATTGTTGTGTGATAGCGTTGCCCTAAACTACCGAGCGTATGAGACCCTGTTACTCGTGTACCCGAGTAAATACTATGTTGCTAAGTCTCCCTGTGGTTGTTGTGTTGTGCACCATGATTTTGGTTTGAACCATATACACGACTTAGGAGTGGGAGAGACATAGAATGTGCTTGATAAACCTAGTATGGAACCTCACAATAAGATAAGAGTGGATGGTAAACCTACTGTGCACATCCTGAAGAGCACTGGAAGGGAAGGTGTAGCCCGAGGGATTGTGGAGAAGAGAAAGGGACACTTCCTTGTGTTGGGTGTGTAGGCAGTGGGGAATCCATGCTAAGTAGGTCTTGTGAAGGTGTTCTTAGCTCTGTAGATGAGCTCACTAGCTTAGCAGTTCTTCTTATGCATTTCCTTAGAATCCTGATAAACCCAGTTGAAGGATGGCTTGGTTGATGGCCTGATAAACCCATCCACTGGCTTAGCTATGTCTTGTTTTGGTTGACCTTATGAGTAACCTTTGGCTGGACAATTTGATAAACCCAACTGTGAATGTTGGATTGGTTAGGTATCCTGGTAAAACCAATAGTGAGATGGCTTGACTATGTGCTGTCTGATAAACCCATTCGTTGGCTTGACTGGTCTGTAAGGTGAATGTTGGCTTGGTTGTGAACAACCTGATAAACCCAACTGTGAATGTTGGCTTGGCTAGTTGGCTTGAGAAACCCAGCAGTGAGATGGCTTGGATGAGTGGCCTGTGAAACCCATCTGTTTGGCTTGTTTTCCCTTGCAGCCTGATAAACCCAACTATCTTGGCTTGGCTGAGTTTTGTTGCACCCTTGGCTGTGTATGAGTAAGCTAGTGTTCCCTTATTCCTTTAGGAAATCATGCCCAGCTTGGGGGTGGCATTGTTGCTGAGAGATTGATGAGTGCACCGGCCTATAGTTGGGTGGAGCATTGCAGTGACATAGACGGTAGCGGGACAAGTTCTTCTCAAGATAAGTGTTCTTGTCTATGTTAATCTCTATAATTATATTTCTTGCAGTGTAATTGCTTGATGGAATATGATGAACATGTTTGATGTGTTGAATGAATGAATTTTTCCTTTGAATAGCTGCAATTATAAGCATCTATGTATGTTTCCTTTAATGCATTGTTAAAATAAGCTGCAAGGTTAGATTGTCAAATTGATGTTGGCCTAGATGGCCAAGTTTGTTCAAAGGCTTCGATTAACAAGTTGAAAGTTAGAGCAGAAACCGTTTTCTGCAATGGTTTATTCCGCATGCAGGATGTGAAATGCAGAAGACATCCTTTGGCAGGTTTGGACCTCTGCAACTGCAGGATGCAGAGACATCTTTTTGTGAAATTATGGTTTTCCGCAGTTTTCGTTCCGCAACACACCTTTTCGAAACTTGCGTGACATGGGATGCGACTTCACAAATTTCAATTTCCTCAACGACATTTTCACATGTGGGATGTGAAAAATGCGGAATGTGGGATGTAGGATCGTGATTTCCATAATTCCCGACCCCGCAACTCAAGTTTTTCGTGTCGTTGATTCTTGCGGGATGATTTTGAGCCGTTGATTTGATTCTGGATGTAGAACCATTTGTAATCGTTGATTTCCGTTGCGATTTCTCTCCGTCGTCTGATCTCCTCTGAGATCTTTCCGTGTAGATCATTGAACTGATCAGTGGAAGACAGGAGGGAGAGTGACAGTGTTGGAAATGTCGAGAAGTGGTTCACTGCCATGCCTTATGTTTCGATGAACAGTAAAGGTTCTCGAAGAAATTATTTATTCCGCATGTTATGGGGTATGGGTATGCGACACCAACTATGGAGATAATACACATATATTAGTACAATGAAGGCACTTAATTTTGATTATATGTAGATTTAGAAAATATTTGTTTTGTTGATTAATTCTTTGCCTTTTGATGATTAATGCACTGAAAAGATAATAAATATGGTGATCTATCAAAGTATGAAGGAACCACATTCCATCTTACTTTATCCATAACTTAACATCCAGATGGAGTGCCATTTTTTACTAAGTTCCAAGTTATCTGAAGACAACAAGAAGATAGTGAATGAGTAGTACTAGTTTTGTTACAAAACTCCCAGTTTTGACCAAAGAAGAAGATCCAAGCATCAACTCAGGGTTTCTAATGAGTTAAGCACTCCTAGTTGACCAACATATCCAGTTCCAATATTGCAGACACATGTAGAAGATTCTACACAACTTGAACATTTACCACTTAGAGGCCTAGTCCTCGATTCTACATACCACACGGATGCTAATACATATCTTAAGCGATCTTACCAAATACACTTGGCGTCAATCACATGAAGATTTTTTGCATAGGCTAGATGTAACAGTTAGAATATATATAAGCTTAGAATACTATGGGGATGTAATGTTACCAGCGTAGATCGCTTAGGGTTTAGGGTACTTGTATATATATAAGCTTATATATATACAAGTACCAAATGAATCATTAGAAGACCATGGGGAACAATTTCAACTTAGCTATAAACGTTCTCATGCCCGTACTTTGGATGAGGAATATCTGAAAATTGTACTTCTTCGGGGAGTGAAAGAAGACCTCCCAGAAACTTTAAACCTCTTAGCCAATGGAGATATCCACCAAAAATAGTATGATGAGATCAAACAAATTTAAAAAAAACATTCCAAATCCACAAAGAAGAAACTTAGGGGTAGGGATCCTTCTGACCATTTAACCCTACCTTCCAGCTCCACAATTACCAAATCAGATTTAGGGAATCTATTAGACGATATGAAAATGAATATCTTACACTCGATGGAATTATAGATGGATTCCATGTAAACTGAATTAAAGAAATAAGAATCAGAAAAAGATTTGGTTGTTTTCCGCCTAGACTGTAGAAAGAAACATAAAAAAATGAGTTCCCACTAAATCTCGTGCTAGTCAATGCTAAAAAATATGAATGTTGTGGGATCTTCTCTAATACATACCCCACAAATAATTGTCCTTACTCAGGCTCTCTAAAATCCAGTCTATATGAAATATCAGGAATTGCAAAATCTCTTTGTTACATCAATCCTAGGAGACCAAGATTCCAAAGACCCTTTCAGCAACCTTATAGTCATCCACAATACTCAAAATTCCAAGAAAAACCACCTTACTAGGCATATGGTCCACCATATCAACAATCTTATAATCACAAACACTTCATCTCACCTATGCACAACCAAACCCATATGCCCAAAGGAAAATGATTTTGATCATCCGATCATCCCTGTTTTGACCATTGGTACTGCATTAGCACTTAGGTCCCCATAAGAAGACACAGTCATCTCTAACTTTATCCAAAATATTTTATGATACCCCTACTCTTTTGGAGAAGACCATGCCATTTATGATTTGGAGATTATAGGGATTGAGGGGCCCTTATGGCAGAAACATTGTCTTATGGAACAAGCAGAAGAAACCACCAAAACCATAGAAATTTCTCTTAATAGAACATTGAAATTTATTGACTATTTAAAACTTGAACAAGAGAAAACATTGATCCAAATACTCACTAAATATCAAACAACATTTGCACGTAGTTATCCAGATATTAAGGGAGGAATCCCAAACATTTGCCAACACCATATATACATTAAGGATAATTCCACTCCCATTAGGAAACCACAATGGAGAAGGAATCCAACTTTAAGGGATATTGTCAAAACAAAACTCTAAGAAATCCTTAATGCAGGGTTCATCTACCCTATATCAAATAGTGAATGGGTATCACCACTAGTGATTGTTCCAAAAAATGGAGGCAAATGGAGAGTCTGTGTAGACTATGGAGAATTGAATAAATCCACAAAGAAATATCACTTTTTGTTACCATTTATTTACCATGTATTAGATACCCTTATAGGGAAGAAGTTATTCTCCTTCCTAGATAGTTTTAGTGGATATAATTGGATACAAATGCATTCGGTAGATCAGACAAGACTACATTCACCTATACATGGGGGAATTTTTCCCACAGAGTCCTTCATTTTGAGCTTTGCAATTCCCAAACTACCTTTAAAGAGAAGTCTTGAGTATTTTTGCTAATTTTATCCACAACCAAATGGAGATTTATATGGATTATTTCACTTTGTATGGAGATGAGTTCAAAGAAGCCCTCATAAACTTGGAAAATGTTCTTAAAATATGTATAGAAACGAACCTTTGCTTGAGTAATGAAAAATGCTAGTTAATGATGGATGAGGGAGTAGTGTTAAGGAACTGTGTTTCTGAATCACTCTAGATCCTACAAATATTGAAGTTATAATCAATATACCTCCCCCACTTAAATTAATATAAGTTAGAATATTCATAGGGAAATATAGATACTACACAAGAATTTTACAAGATTATAGTAAAATAGCTACCCCTTTGTTTTTACTAATGACTAAAGATGCATAATTTCAGTGGATCGATGCCTATTAGAGAGAATTTGATCTAATCAAGCAAAAGATCATGGAATCGCCTCTCTTACAAGGAAAAAATTGGGAAATCCCTTTCCATATACATTCTGATGCTTCTAACAAACCAATTGGTGTTGTTCTAGGGCAGGAAAAATACAAAATTCCATATGTTATTTACTATATCGACAAGAATCTTATGGGACCAAAGATTAATTATACAGTCATAGAAAAAGAATTCATTGTTGTGATCTACTCCATCAACAAGTTCAGACACTACATCAGTAGATATCAAGTATTCATCCATACTGATCACTCAACAATTAATATTTGACGATTAAGACAAATGTCAGTTGTAGGATAATAAAATGTCTTTTACTATCGCAATAATTTGATATAACTATCATAGACAAACCATAGAAACACAATGTGGTAGCATATTTCTTGTCCATACTAACTCATGTTGCAGATAAGGAGCTAATAGATTATGCATTCCTAGATGAACACCTTTTTTCCATCTCTCTACACACCCCATGGTTTGATGATATTGCAAATTATTTGGCTACTAGAAAATTTCCTCGGCACTTCACTGTTACACCAAAATATTGTCATCTTCATGTGTACTTTCCTAGATTCCTAGAGAATGTGTGCCAAAATACTTGAGAAGAGGTTTTGCATTTCTAGAAGTGAAAACCCCTGCCTTTTGATAGTAGGTGTCAGACTTGGATGACAATGGTTGCTTATGGACACAGAGTGTCGGTGACACTCGTTGATTTTGTACAGGGAGTGTCATGTATTCCTAATGGAACTTGATAGTGTACAACATGCATCGACACTCATTAGAAGGAAAAAAGAGAAGCATCGAGATATTTCTAGAAGAAATCCCTAGTGGAGGCTTATCCCAACCAACCAAAATAGGTGGTAGTCGAGTCCCTAATCCCTAGGGATGATACCTTAACTTTCTCCAAGTAATCCTCAACTCCTTTGATCCCTTTTGGCCTATAAATACAAGATCACCCTCATGGTTTGGAGGATTACCAAGAAATCACCCATATGTTGTTGAAATCTCTCTAGAGTTGAGAGGCAAAGGATTGAAGTTTGAGGAAAAATGATTCTGGGAAGAAGCACAACACCAAGCCTCTTTGGTTATAACTTTTTCATTTATTTTGTTAATGCAATCATGTTTTCGTTTCCTATAAACATTGTGTAATCATGTTTATTATTTTTCTCCTTGGTGATTAATATAGATCTAGTTGATTATCTTGTATGTTTCCACTTGTTTCTTGTTGGTTTTGATCTTTGTGCAGTTTCCTCTATGTCAACTATTGCTAAAGCTTCAAGCTAGTAGGGACAAGCTTCATATAATTAAGGTTTCATTCTATTCAATTAATCTAATTAGATCTAGGGAAAATTTTTCATTATTGTTTGTGTTTTGTTCTAGATCTATACCATATAGATGAAACAATCTTTGTTTGCATTGATTGATTTTTTTCGCTAACAAAATTTCACGAATCCACTAACAATGGAAGAATCTGTTTCAATTTTTAATGAGCTTGACATGAAAAGGGAACTCTGCTCATGGTGATTTGTTTCATTTTTACACAATCTTGCAAAAACATAAAAGAACTATGCCTGTGGGGACTTGTTTCATTTTTTACACACGCTTGAAACATAAAATAACTATGCTTTTGGGGACCTGTTTCCTTTTTACACAAGCTTGAAACATAAAAGAACTATGCTTGAGGTATCCTATTTGACTTTTTAATGAGCTTGAAATGGAATAAAACTATGCTCAAATATTTTAACTTGAACCTTCATTTTATCTTCCTGTATCACTTAATCCTCTTTCGTCCTCCATCTTTGGTAAACCTTTTCCTAGGAGTAACCCAAATTTTAGTTGGATAAAGAAAAGAGTAGGCATACAAAATGAAGCTTGGGGGGCATGCATCCTAACCTATTTACATTATGTTGGAGTTAATCTACTTAACAATTATAATGGGGGAAAGTACCAACCACTGGACATCATGTTGGGAAAATACCCATCAATAGGACTCATTTTGAGCATACTTTCTTTTTAGTTTCAAGCTCACTAAACCATGAAATGACATGCTGAGCATAGCTCATTCTTTATTGCAAGCTCATTAAAAAATCAAGCAGATACCCTAAGCATTCTTCCAACCGATCTTCGAGCTCGTTAAAAACAGTAAGATGGTGTTGAGCTTACTTTTTACATTTTTTGTGCTTTGGTTAAAACATGAAAAATGGTTGAGCTTAGTTTATTACTTTTTCATGCTCCTTTTCAAAATGAAAAAGATTTCGAGTGACTTTGATACCATAATCATGCTCGTTAAAAACTAAGCAAAAATGTGTCGAGTATAGTTTAATCAGTTTTTTGGGCTTGTAAAACTTATATGAAAAAGGAATGCCCTGGAGTTGTCTTTAAGATATTTTTAGAGTCTCTAAATATGAAAAGATCATCAGACGAACTTGATTCTTTCATGCTTGTAAAATTATTTGAAAGGTCATCTATCCGGTGATATTTTACCCCTTTTTTTAGGCCGTTTGTAATAATTTATGAAAAAGGTACAGTCTAGTTCATCATAACTACAAGAGTTCTCCTAGGTATCATTTTAAGTTTTTTCGGACCTTGGAGATTAAATTTACCAAAACATCCATATTGGAGTCTTCTTTAGTATTTTAAAACTCTAAACATGAAATGACACTGAGTTTACCTTCTTTGGACTTGTCAAAATAAAACAATGAAGGACCATTTTTGGGATTGAACCCCTCCTTTATCAGGTTCATAAAACATGTGAGATTGGACTCATCCATGATAAGCTACAATGAGAATTTGTTACCCTCTTCTAGCTTGTTAAGAAGAAAAGAGGAACTCATCCACCATGATGGGGAAATTAAGGGAATGGAAAAACATTTTTCATTTGTATTAATGGTAGCTTATAGTCACCCTTGAACATGGCACCTGTCTGCATTTCATTCAGACAATTGGGTAATCATCTTGTCCTCAAGTCGATCCACTTTAATGTTTCATTTTACTCCTTTGAGTCATTCAAAAAATGCATCTTATTTTCTTTGCATTATGCTCTGGTCTCTACCTCGTTGAATCAATGATGCCAAGTCACTTGTCATTCCATTCAATGTTCAAGGGGATTCTTTTATCTCAACCAACCTCTGTAGTTACCTTACCTTCCTTTGTGTTTATTATCTCTAAGTTCGTACCATAGTTTCCCCATAATCAAAATCAATTCAAAGAACTTTGTTTCGATTTTGTGTCGACGATGGGGGAAACATCATGGCCCTCCTTCAATGAGTATATTCTCGTTAACACCAGCACATCATCCGGGAATTAGTCTTAGAAACATTTAGTACCTTGAATCCTACATGCCTCAATGGCAGGTTTCCTCGCTTTTGATAGTATGATTTCATCATTGGCCTTTGATTGAAATATTCCATCAATTTTTCTACTTCAACTCATTTATTTGCATTCATAGGAATGTACTAGAGTACCTTGGAAATCATTGACATCAATGGTGATTTCCGTGGCACTTGTTAATGGTATACATTAATGATCGATAATCAAGTGGTTTCTACCATGTTTGACATCAAAACATTTATTCACATGGATAGAATTGTACTATTTGAGATTGGGATGAAGACCCTGGGTGTTTAAGCATTCATTCTCCCAAGGTTGTGATGAAGCATTTTGTGATTGAATCATTGCATAGATCCAAAATGCATGTCTGGTGGTTATTCTCAAGTTTGAGTCATGATGAAATAGATATACAGTGTATGTCCAAATTTGAGTTTTTTTTCGTCATGGATCTACATTGTATGTCGGTAGCCATGATCTAGAAATATATACACGGATCTGCAATGTATTGGTCGACAACCATGTCTTGAGTCAATTGAACTACATAGATCAGAGTATATGGTACTATAAAAGTCTTCAACTGACCATATTTTTCCTCATCTTCAAATATACATCTATCAAAGCATTCACCTATCACATCCCTTTAGCTTCATACTTTAGGGGGAAATATGCTATACACCAAAATCTTGTCATGTTCATGTGTACTTTCCTAGATTCCTAAAGTATCTATGCCAAAATACTTGAGAATAGGTTTTACCTTTCCAAAAGTGCAAATTCTATTAGCACTGACACACCCTTCCTTTTGACAGTAGGCGTCATACTTGGATGACCCTGGTTTCTTATGGACAAAGAGCATTAGTGACACTCCTTACCTTTGTACAGGGAGAGTTACCTCTTCTTGATGCCACTTGCTAGTGTACAAGGTGCGTCGACACTCAATATAAGGAAAAAAGAGAAGCATCGATAGATTTCTAGAAGAAATCCCTTGTGGAGGCTTATCCTAACCAGCCAGATAGGTGGCAGTCGAGCCCCTAATCCCTAGGGATGATCCCTTAAATTTCTCCAAGTAATCCTCAAATCCTTTGATCCCTTTTATCCTATAAACAAAATCTCACCCTCATGGTTTGGAGGAGGACCAAGAAAGCACCCATATGTTGTTGAAATATTTTTATATTTGAGAGGTAAAGGATTGAATTTTGAGGCAAAAGGCTTGTGGGAAGAAGCACAACACCAAGGCCCTTTGGTTGTAACTTTTCCCTTTATTGTATTAATGCAATCATGTTTTCCTTTCCCATAAACATGTTGTGTAATCATGTTTATTATCTTTCTCCTTGGTCCTTAATATAGATCTAGTTGATTATCTTGTATGTTTCCACTTGTTTCTTGTTGGTTTTGATCTTTGTGCAGGTTCCTCTATGTCAACTGATGCTAAAGACTCTAGCTAGAATGGACAACCTTAAGATAAGGTAAGGTTTCATTCTATTCAAGTAATCTGATTAGATCTAGGGAAAGGTTTTCATTATTATTTGTGTTTTGTTCTAGATCTATACCATATAGAATATGGAAACAGTCTTAGTCTGCACTGATTGAATTTTTCCGCTAACATTCACTTACAAAGAAAAATGCAACATCATAAGTAAGAGTTCTCCATTCTCTTGTATCTAAAGATACGTTTTTAAGAAATGATCAAACCACATCCTAAGAAGATGCATTCGAGAAGATGAAGTCCATGATGTTCTTCAAGCTTGTCATGATGAACCGTGCGGTGGACAATATGCAGTAAAAAGGACATAATATAAAGTATTGCAAGCATGTTACTACTGGCCAACTTTACACATAGATGCAAGAGATTATGCTTTTAGATGTGATTATTATCAAAGAATGGTCCAGCCAACTCAAAGAGATGAAATTCTCCTCCATCCACAACTAACAATATAATATTTTGAAAATGGGGATGGATTTTATTTGACCTATCGCTCCTCCCTCTAACCTGAAGAATCACATATTGGTCTACACAAACTACCTAATTAAGTGGATGGAAGTTAAAACATTAATATTGGAAAATGAGGAGTTAGTTGCCAAAATTTTGACAAAAGATTTGTTACCATATTTGGAACCCCTAGGGAGTTAGTTACTGATAGAGGTAAACAATTCACATCAAACTTGATTGAAGATATCCTGAAAATGAACAAAGTCAAGCACATAAAATTAGTATCCTACCATCTGCAAGAAAATGACCTAGTTGAAGTTACCAATTGCGAAATAGAGAACATCTGAACCAAAATAGTCCAAATTCATAGGAGAGATTAGGAAGATAGACTTGATGAAGCATCATGGGAATACAACACCACTTGGAAGACCACCACATGAATCACACCATATGAGATTTTATATGGAAAGAAAATAATGTTTCCTATAGAATATGAGCTCAAGACATTAAGGAAAACAATGGAACTTAATATGGAACTCTCAACAACACAAAATGCAAGGCTACCCTAGCTCAATCAACTAGATGAACTCAGGAAACAAGCCCTACATAATACATAAATAATTATATAGTAGAGAGAGGTATGGAATGACAAATTTGTAAAAAAAAGGATTTCAAAGAAGGAGACCGGGCCCTATTATATGACTCAAGGTTTAAGTATTTCAAAGGCAAGTGAAGAAATAGATGGTTGGGCCTCTATCAAGTGGATATTATCCACAATAATGGATCAGTTACAATATCCACTATAGACGAAGAACAAAAACTAATGCTAGTCAATGGCCATTGTCTATATCTCTATAACAAACTTCTTAGCAAAGCAAAATTTACATGAAAACTAAAATCAACAGAGCTCCTATTAATCTCAGGACATCCAGGCCCTCCTCTGACCTGATCAACAAGGCAATAAAAAAAAAGGGAAACAAAGGAAAATAAAATAAAAATGATCAAGTGAAAAATTCTTTTGAAGCACTCGAGAAAGATTTAAAACCTCAAAAACATAGGCAATTTTTCAGACTATAGAAAAAATAGAGAAAATAATAATAAAAATATTCTCTAGTGAAAACTTGCTAGCAAGCACTTGGGATAGGTCGTTAGATTGAAAATAGTTAAAGGAGATCTCACAATCTATAAAATAAAAAAATAAAAGAAAGAAAGAAATAAAATATCATTTTTATCACTAAAACATCTTCATTCAAGTACCAAGCAAATCTTCACTCCTAAGCAACAACTCTAGTTGAGAAACTTCCTACAAATTGTTGAAACTCTAAAAGGATCTGACAACTTTTGTGACAAAAATGCAAATTACTGACTATGCACTAAGAAGGTCGTCAAGGTATGAATTTCTCAACTTAACAAATGCTTTCTAGTCTCATAAATCTTACCTAAGTTTCCAACCATTTTAATTTTATGTGGACATAAAACTTAAAGTTGGGGAGGGATAGCATAAGTATAAGTTTATTGTAAAGATGAAGATTCGAGTTGGATAATGTGACCACCAAACTTAATCATGGCATGCAAAAATTGATTAGTAAAATTCAAATGAAAGAGTAATGAGAAGGGATATCATCAAGCTGCATGCAAAAGATGACTTACATGTGTGAGGATCTCCGCCTTAATCAGTCACTCAATTCTAAATGTGACCGAACCCATCTAAGCTAGTAATCATAACGTGAACCCATCCAAGCTAGACATGATGTCCAAAGAATTATGCCATTTTTGTCATGAGGAAGACTCAATTTTGCAGCAAAAGTAAGAAACATCATAGTAAAGTTGTTGGTTATGACATAGGAAGTGAGAATTACAGTACAACAGGTATTCCAGTAACCACAATGACCTTTTTGTTTTGTTTATTTCTATAAGAGGGGGGTAGAAAAATTGAAAGAATGAATGGAGGATTTGTAAAAAGCAAGCCTACGGACCAATCCAAATTGTATTGAGACCCGAAAGCAATGAAATATTTTGAATATGCAGAAAGGATACACTATCTTCAGAAAATGGATGGCTACCATGAAGGGTTGACAGAGGAATTCACAAGGAATTTCAGGAAACATGATGAAAACACTGTTAGCACTAAAGTAATATGGATAGAAATAAATATGAATGAGGATGTATTAATCATAGTAACAGAACTTCCACAATGGATGAAGTGGAACAAGGACGACAGGGAGATAACTCAGAAAAAGGAAAATTTTCAAGTTTACAGAGAAATGCGAAGAAGAGAAAGGAAGTGTGAAATGAGAAACATTGCAAGAAACTTGGGGGAAAATAACCTTGATTATCATGAATTATCTCACATAATAGGGAAGGTACGTATTGGTGCATGACTATTATTTATGGCTTCTGAATCTTCTCAGAAACTTGCAATGGAAAAGTCCAAGTCATAAATAAGTCTTCCTTGGTTTCTTTTTAATGCTCTCTGTTCTATGAGTACAAATTTCAGATAGGAAATATCGACTCATTATTTCACAATGGAATGTTTATATTGATCATATGTCATACCCTAAACACACACTATTTCCCTCTGTCTTGGTCAACCTTCCTTAAAATCGATAATGTTGAGATACACACGATCTATACGGAGAAACCGCGTCCTTCCGAGTCATATCCTCATAGAAATTCCCCCCTTCATAAATACTCCATTGTCTACAAAACCCTCACCATCCACAAAGGGCCTATGAGAAAAGAGAAAAAACAATTTATTCTACATAACCCCCCACCCAAAAATCCAAAAACCCTACCAATTGAAAACAAAAAGTGGGCTTCTAGACAAGTCTTGCTGAAAATGAGAGTTGCCATTAGACGAATGTTGGCAGAAGAAAAACAAAGAGAAAAGGAGGAAGAAGAAAAAGAAATCAAATCAACCCTCAAGAGATAGGATAAATTAGTTGCAAATAATCTTATGCGGCTGGGAGATAAAAGGAAACTCAATAAAAAATAGAAATAAAAAACAATATACAATACTCATAGGAAGAGGAAGTACGTCAGGTCGACGAATTAGACGCTCAAGGTAGTGAGAAAGGAATTGTAGAAATGGGAGAGCATGAGGAAATACATGATGAAGAATTAACAAATTCACCAGAAGTACTTGAAGAAATCCCTGATTAGTTTCTTGTTTATACTAAAAAAAGCACCCATGTTGAGATGAATATGCAGGAATTACTATAAGAAAAAGATCAAGATATCGATAGAATAAAGAGGAATATTGTGGAACGTAATCAAGAAATCTCGAAATGGATAAGAATAACTCATGCAGTGGAAGCTTTGAAGGATTCTCATGATACCACATCTCTGAATGAAGAATATGAGATACACCCTTTAGAGGAGAAACACCGGGACATTAATATGCATAGCCAATAGGAAAAACAACAACTCATTGTAGAAAGTACCATACTAAAGCAAGATTTAGAACATTATCAGGCAAAGATGAAAGAAAGAGAGCAATAAAAGTACAAGATAGAAGAAAGGTTAGGCACATGTTTTAAAATCATGCAAGAACTCAGGGTCTGCAGGCCACCGTTTTGATTATACATCTCACTGTTTCTAAAAGATAGATTGTTATGGTATCAAATAAAGAGAATACGACATAAAAGTATTGAAAAGTTGGAGACTCCAATTTTTTTTATTGATACCAGTCAATAAGTAGGAGAGTATGGAAAATACCAACTTAGTGAATTTTATTGGCATAATTATGTATTATCTCATCCTTTCAAATGGAACCCAAACCCTATGTAGGGGATGTGCAATTACATTATTTTTTCTCTTGGATCATGAATGAATACATCAGAGCGACATATATGAATAAATATCATGAGGTTGATAAGATCACTCGACTATTTATGAGGGAAGAAGCCCCTACGTCAGACATAGTCATTACCTCCTACAAACTCTTAATTCAAGATGTTGAATTGGCTCTAGTGATTCAAGAAAAGTAAAAGATGTCATTGCTCATTTCAAGGAGATATCATCAGAAGAAAACACCAATAGGATCATTTGGCTTAACACTACCATATGGGATGATATTTCTGACAAGTTTCGACCTATGGAAGTACATCCCCCTTCTAAGCTGAAAAAATCCCTCTTTAGATCTTCTTTGTAGATTGCTGCAATGGAGCAAATGAAGCTATAGTCGATAGGTCAGAGGCTCATTCCACTGCTTCTCATTTCTACCAACAATCAACAGTGGAGGCAAGAAGAGGAGGAAGTGAATTGGGAAGCAATAAGAAGGAACATGGGTTACCATCCACCTATAACCATGATTAAGTGCTATGAATGGAATATGAGGGACAAACTATTTGCAGAATATTCTCCTAGTTCATCAGTTGCACATGGATGTGCAAAAGGGTAATTTGGGGAGTGATGATGACTCCTGCCTTGGGTTATAAAAGCTATAGTTCCTTTGTTCAAATTAATAATCCTAAAAGTTACCCAACTATGGAAATAACACACATAGATTGGGACAAGGACAACTCTTAGTTTTGATTATATGTAGATTTAGAAAATATTTGTTTTGTTGATTAATTATTTTCCTTTTATGATAAATGTGCCGAAAAAATACTAATAAATATGGTAATCTAGTAGAGTATGAAGGACACATGTTCCATCTTACTTTATCCATAGCTCAACATCCAAGAGGAGTGTCATTTTTAACTAAGTTCCAAGTTATCCGAATACAACAATAAGATGGTGAATGAGCAGTACCAGTTTTGTTACAAAACTCCTAGTTTTGACCAAAGAATAAGATCCAAGCATCAAATCTGGCCATTAATGAGTGAAGCACTCCCAGTTGACCAACATCCCTAGTTCCAATATTGAAGACACATGTATCATATTCGATGTAAATAGAAGACTTACCACTTGGAGGCCTAGTACCCGAGTCTACATAGCACATAGATGTTAATACTTATCTCAAGTGATCTTACTAAACATGATTGACATCAATCACATGAATATCTTTTGCATATACTAGATGTAGCAGTTAGAATAGATATACATTTTGATAATTAAAACACGGGAGAGAAACAAACGAGGCTAGTGCTCATTTTCATTATGAACTTAGTTATGATTCCAATTTGAAGAAAAATGCTAAGGCGTGATGTTAAACATTTATTTTTAATACAAATGGAGACGTTTATTTCTCTAGTTTATTGAGTAATATTTTATTCCTGTATCACCTTGGACAAGGTCCAATCCATAGGTGATTATAGGAATTTGTGTGTTAGAATAGACTTGGTGTTTAAGTATGAATGATTGGTAGAATAGAGCATAATGCAGAACTGCTATAGTTTGTAGGAGATTTTCCTGATTCTAGATAGAGTAGATTTAACGAATCATCTTCTGTAATTTTAAATTCCTTTATTGTTTCTACAATTTAAGTTCAGTTCTTTTCACATGAGATCTTATTATCAACATTAGGAAAAGAACAATTTGGTATCGGCATGTCAATTGTAGTGTAGATTGGGAAGCATTTCAAAAGATTTGTTAAAAACTAGGAAAAGAGTTTCTTAAAACCTATCTATGAAAACAACTCATAAAGAATGCGTGCCTGACTAAATGATATATGTCCATGTTTCTCGAAAACCCTAGATCTTAGATTGAATTTCCTTTACTTTCTACCATTACTAATTTAAATATAATTGGATTGAAGTTCAATACTACTAGGCATATTCAATTTTCTTTGTAGTTGTTTCAATTTTGTAGAATCCTCATAAGTTTGTATGAATCCTTGGGTTTGACAATTAAAGTACAAGGTTGATAAACATCATTCATGCTATTTCCTTGTCTCAATATAAAATGGTATTAATGATGATTGATTAGGATCGTCATGTTGAATGGTAGAAACATTCTTATCCTAATCATTTAAAAGACAATATTCCAATGATATGTCTCAACAGTTGGGTTGTTGACCAAGTCAGAGAGAAATTTGGTGCATCTGATCGTTACCCGCATGATGAAGAGGATGCATTAAACATAGGGATTAAGTGAAACAACTCGATAATATTCTCTTTGTGTACACTTTGAACTTCATAATGCACCTTTGAATTATAACATCCATAATATTTCATATTTTAATGGTCGGGTTGTTAGACATATAACACTGTGATTTGTTCACTTTTTATAGGTTCATTTGTTCCCATATATGTGGGCATATGGGAATTATTGTTGCATGGAGGATGACGATGATGGATGCATCACAACAAACTATGGAGTGGAAGTTGAGTTTGACCAACCTAGTTGTGCTAGCCACTGCGATAAAAACTTAATAGTGGTGAAGTTAGGTTATGTTGAAAATATACAAGAGATCATCTAAGTGGACTTATCTCTTTTCCAATACTGTGCTATTTTCAGGTGCAAGTGGTGAGACACCTTTGATTGGAATAATGTAAAGGAATATCATGATAGTGATATGATATGCATCAACTCTAGAAAGATGTGGGATGAAACCAAGGAGCCTTATGTTTTCCCAAAACACTGCAACAAAGTGTTTTTCACCCATATGTGATGGATAAGGATTGGTGGTTCGTATTAAGACACAACCCTATATCAAAACATGTTTTTGACAATAAGAGTGTTATCATTCCAAGCGAGGAAGATAATCAGGGTGATGCTAATAGAGAGTGATGTGTACCTGTTTTATTTCATTCTTTATAGTGTTGTTGTGTCTTTTTGTTATCTTCATTTCAATAATTATATTGATTTTTATTCCTCTTATGATGGTTGAAATGGAAACTTGTGAAATATAAGTTAACGCATGTAGAATGTGGTTTGAAGATATCATAGATGGGATTTTTTTTTAACAAATGGTTTATTTGTTATCTATGGATATAATGTGAATCAAAATTATAATCGAAAGATGCATGTACTAATTATATTGTGTTAGTATCTCTTCTAAATAGGATAATGGATTTTTGTGTAATGTATTGTGGCAGTTTGAAAATACATGTTTGATAATGATATGTTTTGTTTTAAATCTTTTTTTTTATCTTTTGAGAAAGATAAGAGTTTAAGAAAGATTAATCCATATAGGCTCTTATAATTTTTTTCATTTCATAATAAATCAACTAAATATGTTCTACAATTTTATTAATTTCTCTTTGATACATAACTTTTTTACGATGTTAATATGCATTTTTAATGTCCATACCATAATTATTTCAACAAATCTAAGAACTTTTTTTTTAATAGAAACGGTTTAGAAGATTTTTATAAAAAAATTGTGAGTCAAAAGTTACATAGAGCTAGGAACAGATTGTTCCCAAGTAAGAACCTCATCCATGGTGCCAAGTTCTTCCTTTACTGACATATTTCTCTCATAATATTTCCCGGAACTATGAATACTATACCTCTTGAAAAACTCACTGAGTAAGAAAATGCAGAAACAAAACATGCGGAGAGAAGGAGAGTCCACCATTAAGGTATCCAGTTTCTCATAAATACCTTTTGATTGCAGACTAGAGCACCACAGTCTAGCTCCACACCCTTGTTGGCCATTTTGTTCGCTTGCTGATTGTTTTCCCTTAGCAGATGAAGAAAGTTAGTGGCTTTGAATTCATCAACTATGCATTTTAGAATGTGATGGGTCTTGGTTTTCAGTTTCTTGCTTCCTTAATAATCATCATCGAGTCGCCTAGAATATCCAAATCCTCAATGCCGAGATTCTTTGCCAGTTCCAGGCCTTTGATTAGTGCTAACCATTCAGCCCCATTATTTGTCTTTTTCCCAATTCCCCAGGAGTACTCTTTGATATTATTTCCTTTAGAGTAAAAAATAACACCACCCGCTTCAGCTAGCCCGAGGTTTCCTTTCGAGGCTCCTTCAAAAAGCAAGGAATTGGAGCCAAGATTCTTCCACCAGTCATTGAATTCCTCAGGGTTCATTCTTACATACTAGTTCTGAGATTTGGGACTTTTTCTTTCCTGATTCATATGGCTAAGGAGAGCCAATACTAATAGACCAGAATCTCAAGCTCTTTCAGCTGCTGTCAGAGGCTCTTTGCTGATGTTGGTCAAGTTTCTCATGGATAAGGCCTCCACCCAGAGTTCCTTGGTATCTAGATTTGACCTTATATATGCCTGTCTTCCCCCATCCACGTCCATCTGGCAAGAAACGGTGGAGTGGAGCTGACCTGTGCATCAAAGAGAAGAACACATAGAGGTCTGAGTGAAGGTTAGAAGGTGGCTCAAGAAAGGCCCATCCATCCCATCTACCACGAGATGTCCACTAGGAGAGATCGTAAAGGGTCCTGATGTTTAATTTCTCCATCCAACGCCTGAGATCAACCAATTCTAGCGCAAAGTTTGCAGGAGAGGAAGGTCCAATGTTGTCAACCCATATTTAGACTTGTTTTTCGCTGCCAGGGATCCAGTAGGCTTGGTCTTAGTTAATGAAAGTCACCTTCTTACACAATCCCTAGACATGTGTGCCTTTCCTGTAGTGGTCGATATCTTCTATGCATCTTTTCCTGTCTCTTGGCATATATTTTTTATGTATAATTTATTTCCACCAAGATCTTTTGCCAGAAATTAATCTTCAAATAATTTTTGGCTCCCAGAGCCAGATTCATTTTATTTGGGTCTCTAATGCCTGTTCCACCGTTGTTCTTGGGCTTGCAGACAGTGTTCCAGTTTACTAAATGGAATTTTTTCTTTTGAATGTTTTGATATCCTCTCTACCAGAGAAATATTCTAATTTATTTAGTGATTAATTTCATGGTTTTTTTTGGTGCTAAGGAGATTGAGAAGGTGTATATTGGATATGCTGAGAGAATGGAATTGATGAGTGTTAACTTACTTGCAGAGTTAAGCCATCTCATCCCCCAAGAGGTGATTTTCCTTTTGATATTTTCAACCATTACCTGCCTGTCTGCAGCTCTTTTTTTCCTTCGAAGATCGGGATCCCAAGGTAATTGAAGGAGTTCCAATCTGATTTTCCTTCAAATCCAAGGATTCTTCCTATCCTAGCTAGATTTCTTGGAGGGAAGTTCCAACCATATACTTTGGATTTTGCAAAATTCAGTTTTCTGTCAGAGGCTTTTAGGAAGGTGGATATGGCTCCTTGAAATCTTTTAGCAATGATAGTTGATGCTCCCCCTAGAAAAATAGTGTCATCGACAAACTATGCGTGATTGGAAGCTTTGACTCCATTAGCTATCTTCAGGCCTCTTAAATCACCAACATTTTGCAAGTTTTTCAGTTTTCTGCTCATTGATTCTGCCACCAAGAGATAAAGAAAGGGATACAATGGGCATCCTTACCGGAGGTCCCTTGTTGCCTGAAAAAACTTGGTGGGTCTGTCGTTTACAAGTGGAGCAATCCATGGACTGCTAACACATGCTTTTACCCATCTGACGAATCTTGGAGAGAACCCAAACTTGGACATGATTTAGAAAAGGAAGGAATGATTAACTCTATCAAAGGTGTTGGCCATGTCCAGTTTCATAGCCATGCCTTGATGCTTTCTTTCTATGCTTGAATGCATAACTTCTTGAACGATGATGACGTTGTCAATAATGTGGCACCCAGTTAAAAAACCTCCTTGTGATTCTGATATGAGCCGACCCATACTGTTTTTCATTTTGGTTACCAGAATTTTCAAGAGAATTTTATATGAGGTGTCACGTAATGAAATCGACCTGATTCGATCCAATGAATTGGGGCATTTTTCTTTGGGAATCAAGGACAATAAAGATGAATTGGTGCCTCTGCCAATCTTATCCTTTTTCCTGGTCTAGTTTAGCATCCTTTTTAGATCATCCTTGATAATGTCCCACGCCGCTCTGTAGAAATTAATGGTGAAGCCGTCAGGACCCTGAGCTTTATCACTTTGAAGAGACCATACTGTGTTTTGAATCTCAAATTTTGAGATTGGTTTTGAGAGATCTTTATTCTCTACCTCAGAGATGAGTGGTGGAATACCAGCGAGAAGATCTTCTTGGGCTGTTGGATCCATCTCCTCACTATCTGTGTAGAGGTATCTGAAGTGGCTGTAAGCATGCTCTTTAATTTCCTCTTGACCTTCGATCTTGTTTCCATTAAACATATTTTATTTCTTGGATGAAATTGTATCTCTGTCGAGCTTTAGTTTGATTGTGGAAGTATGCCGTGTTATTGTCCCCACTTTTTAACCACAATTGTCTGGATTTTATTCTTAATTCCTCTTCTTCATGCCTTGCATCTTTTAAGATTTTTGCATTCGGTTCATTTTCATGGTTAAGGAATGTAGGGGTAACCTCTTCCATTTCCATCCATGCATGAAGAGCAACCAGGTCTTCTTTGAGCTTAATTTTCTAGTGTCTTGGGTTCTTGTGTTCATTTTTGGCCACTTCTTTAAGGCTGAGCACACACACCTTAATTTTGATTCCCAGATGTAACTGGGCAATCCATGGCATTGTAAATTCCAATCATTTTTTAATATCCATTATTTTCCCATCTTGCATCCATACTGAGTTGAACCGGAATGGAATAGGCCCAATATTTGCAGGAGGTGTTAGAGTCAAGCCAATAGGTTTATGATCCAAAGCTACTGAGGGGAGAGTGAAAGAAGCAGGAAGAAGGTTTTGTTGAAGGAAAGCAACACTTACCAAGAATCTATCCAATCTTGCTGCTATATGTCCCACTCTGACTCTTATGTTGCTCCAAGTGTACTTCCCATTCTTCATTTGAATATCCAGCATATCTAGTTCTGAGATCAGGTCCTCCATCCTCTCGCCAAATGGATCTCTAACTTTAGTTCCTCTCCGTTTCTTGAGCTCTGAAATAATAGTATTGAAATCCCTTGCTATGATAATATTTTTCTCTCGAAGGTCCTCAAGAGCCTTTGAGATATCATCCTAGAAGGTTACTTTGTCCCTATAGTGCGTCGGTCCATAAACATTACAGATGTAGAATGAGTTTGCAACATCCTTTTTCTAGATTTCGGTGAGAATCCATTGCTGGATTTTCATTGTTGAGATTATTGAGTATTTGTTTGAGTTAAGGTGGCTAACCCCCCAAAGGCTCCTTTGGAGCTTATAGCCTTACCATGGTATTTTTTCCAGATCCAAGAGAGCGCCATGGTCTCCGCCTCCAGCATTTTGGTCTCTTGGATAAGCAGGAAGTCTAGAATTTTAGATATAATAATATCTTTTATAAATTCTACTTTGATTGCGCGTCCCACCCCCCAACAATTCCAAGAGACGAATTTCATCATTTCTTGAGCAGTTGGGATCCTACTCAAGATCTACCATCCACTTTGGACCCTCCTAGGTTTCTTAGGAATTGTAAGAGCTTTGTTTCTTCCATACTTCATTGTCTACCCATATCTATCTCTCTTTCAGCTTCCTGCTCTCTATGATATCTTTGTTATTTCCTACCTCTTGTGTTCGGTTGCTGCGTTGCATCTTGCACATCCTGACAGCGTTGTGAAGGCATTTGTTCCGGATAGTAGTACTATTGTGCTACATTTCTTTGTCTTTCCATTTCTGCCCAAGAGCCTCCTATTTTTGTGCACCCTTCAGATGCTTTTCCTTTTGTGCCGCTTCTAGGAGACAGAAGAGGGATATTTGTAGCTGTCGGGACCTCTTCTTCTTCTAATTTTGTTGATCTGATGTCCACAGATAGGATCTCTCCCTCTTCCATTTGTAGTATCTGAGGTTTATTTTTCTTCTTGGGGATTTTCCTTGCTTGTCATAGGCTGCGATTCACTTTGTACTGGGATTTGTGAGGTCGTTTTCCTTCCCCTTTTGTCCTACTGTCATCCTTCACCTTTCTTTCTTTTTCTGGATTTTCCTGCACTACTTTAAGGCAGTTTTTAATAAAGTGGTCATATTCATGGAACTTCTTTCACTTGAAGGGAAATTGCTCGTAGTCTAATTTCTACATGTGCTCCCATCTATCCATGTATAGGTTTACTACTTCCGGTATCCCTTTTTCCAAGTCCACTTTGTTAAATTTTCATATGCTTAAATAAGACATCAGTATTTCATTTCAT